>JABUQX010033200.1:22500-29464 GCA_015478945.1 Trachelipus rathkii
TATATATATATATATATATATATATATATATATATATATATATATATATATATATATTATCTACTAAATAATATATATATAATATATATATATATATATATAATAAATATAAATTATATATATATATATATATATATATATATATATATATATATATATAATATATATATATATATATATTATATATATATATATATATATACTATATATATATAAGTCGCACTATAATATATATATCAGATCTCATTTGTCGCTTCGAATTCAAACCTTGTGTCAAGTTATCTTGCCTGGAGGCCATAATTTCTCAATTGTGAGATTCACTAGTTTATTTATTTAATTTTGGAAAGACTATTATTATTGATTTCGCTATTATTTATTTAAATTTAGAATATTTCATAATTCACTCAATTTTATTATTTTATAAAAGAAGATTTATTTTGGCAAATTGAAATGTATAAAAATATTAGCTTGTAATACGATAGGAAGATAATTAATTTTAGATTTATCAAGTTAAGAATTGATACTATTATTTTAGTTAATTGCTATATTTAAGATACTGCCAAAGACTATAAAAAGGCAGAGATTTTATGATAAGGGCTTTTTTGCGTTTCGTACTATCGTTCTTGAAACTTGTGATCGGGATTTCTTTTAATATGATTTATGAGTAAAACTCCTGCTTTTATCTTGACTGTTTTGTAAACCTACACAGCTTCTAGAACCTTTTGATTATTCTTATTGAAGTTTGGACCTGATATTCAGCAAAGTTTTAAAGGATATAACATAGTTCAAACCCCTAGACAACAAACTATTTATTGATACTGAACCCGCGTGTCCTCATCGATAAAATATCTCGACACGTTTTTGGGTGGCCTTGTCCGAGAAGGAATATAGCTTGAAAGTATTTCTTCACTTCACTTGCTGAATTCAGTTACTCATCTTTCTTGGATTTTTCACGGTATCTCCTCTCCTTCGTCAACATTAATAATGGACTACCAATCCTGGTGCCAGATGGCTAAAGAATTAGGCCTAAAAGGCAAAGAGTCTCTCGAGTTCATTAAAGAAAGAGAGAAGGCCTACAAAGAAGAGAGGACTGCTGAATTGGAAAGAGCTGAAAGGAATGCTCAACTCAAGAAAGAGGAAGCTCAACTCAAGAGAGAAGAAGCTGAAAGAAATGCTCAACTCAGGAAAGAGGAAGCAGAAAGAGCTGAAAGGAATGCTCAACTTAAGAAAGAGGAAGCTGAAAGGAATGCTAAACTTAAGAAAGAGGAAGCTGAAAGGAATGCTCAACTTAAGAAAGAGGAAGCTGAAAGGAATGCCCAACTCAAGAAAGATGAAGACGATAGGAAAGCTGAAGAAGCCGAACGCACACGGAACTTTGAATTGGAAAAAATAAGACTGTCCAATCAGTCTCAATCGTCCGTCCATTTAAGCAATGTATCCCCATCGACCAATGTTAAGGTACCGAATATGGCCCCGTTCGTCGAATCAAGGGACGAAATGGACGCATACATCCAACGTTTTGAGAGCTATGCGACATCTTCAAATTGGGATCGCAGTTTATGGCCTCTTTATTTAAGTGCGTGTTTAACTGGACGTGCTTTGTCGGTTTATAGCAAGTTGCCTCCCAACTTAGCTAATGATTTTTCCAGCTTAAAGGAAGCCCTCCTTATTCAATTTAACATGACCGAAGATGGTTATAGGGCTAAGTTCAAGGAAGTCAAGCCCAAAGCAGATGAGGGTCCATTACAATTACTGAATCGAATTAAATCGTATCTGTCAAGGTGGTGTGAACTCTCAAGTTTCAACCAAGACTTTCAAGGTTTAACCGATCTTATAGTAGTTGATCAATTTCTCACCTGTTGCCCAAAAGACTTAGCTGTTCATCTAAGAGAGGTAGGACTCTCTAGTTTAAACGACATCGCTTCTCGCGCTGATAGATTTCTACAAGCAAGGGGTAAGAACCTTTGTTCCAAAAGGGAAGACTTGAACCCTTATGTGACATCTGACGATAACGAGGAAATACAAAGTCATATTACTCAACCTCAACACACCAAAGTTTGTGGAATATGCCACAAAGGCGGCCACGATTCCAGCTCTTGTTATTCTGCCCAAAATGGAAACAACAGATTTCCTCGTAATCGGCATTATTATGATAATAGGTTTAACCGCGATAACAAGACAGCGGAGAAAAGATGGCACGCCCCAAGAAAAGAAATACACAATGCTGCCGTTACAATTGATAATCCTATTAACAAAGGGGACTTTGCAGCGGCATGTCAAATTGTGGAAGACAATGAGTGCGTTGACGTGAGCAAAATGGTAAAGGACGGCATGTTGCACGTCAATGGAAAATCAATCCCGTTATATCCATGTCATGTCAGGATGATTCAAATGTCAGACATTCCCTCATGCCCGTAACAAATGGTTCTATAAATGGCGTTGATGTATCAGTACTTCGTGATACAGGGTGTAGTGGCGTAATTGCAAGAAAGAAGTTCGTGAAAAACCATCAATTCACAGGCAAGATCAGAAAAATGCTTCTGATTGATAACACCCTTAGGACGGCCCCTGAAGCAAGAATTTGGATTCGCACTCCGTTTTATACGGGGTACGTCGAAGCTTTATGTCTGAACGACGCCTTATATGATTTAACATTGGGAAATATCCCAGGCGCGCTAGGTCCGGAGACAATAGGTTACGAAAATGATGATAAAATTAATACCGACAAGGATACATCCATTGTTAAAGTTACTTGTGAAGCAGAAAATGCTATTGAAAATAAAAATGATACCAACGTGGACACATCCATTGTTGAAGTTACTTGTGAAGCAGAAAATACTATTGAAAATAAAAATGATACCGACGTGGACACATCCATTGTCGAAGTTACTTACGAAGCTGAAAATGCTATTGAAAATAATAATGATAGAATTGATACCGACGTGGACACAACCATTGTCGAAGATATTTATGAAGCTGAAAAAGCTATTAAAAAAAATAATGATAAAATTGATGTCGGCAATGACACATCCGTCGCCGAAAAAAATCATGAAACTGAAACTGCTACAAAAGATAGTAAGACAGTGGAAAATTTGAATGGGAATCTCCCATTCCAAAATCAAGAAAACTCCTCACATTCAAGCTGTTTTGAAGCCAGTGATAATGAGACAATAAAGTCTGAGGTGACAGCAGTGATGCCTGAGGGTGTTAATAGTAAATTAGTGGGAAGAGTGTTCCAGTTAACACCAGTGGAAGAAGAATATGAAAGGAAGTCGAAAGAAGAGAAAGCGTCTCAAACTGAGGCGTCATCTGAAGATCAGCTGACCACTCCTTTGGAAAATATCCAAGATGAAAAGGATGATGCAAATGAAGTAGTACCTGAAGAAAATAAAGAGAAGGGGAAGGAACTTCAAAACCATGAGAAGAATGGTTTAGTAGAGACTGCAGAAACGTTAATCAATGATGCTCTTTCTTCTCCTCTCGCTCAAGAATCTCGTGCAGTGAAGAAAGATTTTGAACTCTCTGTAGTGAACCAAGAGGAAGTTGCAGTGACCGCTCCCACTCCTCATTCTCCATCAGGAGCAGAAGATGCAAAGGATTATGCACCAACAAAATCTAGGACGTTTAGCCAGCCAAAGTCCAGCCGCTTCTTTCTGGATGGCCAAGAGAACTGGAATAGAGGAATGATCAAAGGCTGTTTGGAGAAGAAGAACATTGAAATTGGAAAACTCCAAACCTTCGTTGATACAAAAGAGTTTGCCATCTTGATTGCTTCCATGGCAATGTCGAAAGGCCAAGATGAAGAACAAAACGGACCAAACAGAGGAACGATCCCAAAGAACAAGGAAATTGGAAACTTTTCAACGTGGATGAAAGCGATGGCACAGTTTAAATACCGTAGGAAAGACTTGTACTCTTTTCAGGCGAAGATATCCATGACGTTCTTTTCAAGACGAAAGATGTCACGTCACTTTGTCTTCTTAGGAGGGGCGTGTGTCAAGTTATCTTGCCTGGAGGCCATAATTTCTCAATTGTGAGATTCACTAGTTTATTTATTTAATTTTGGAAAGACTATTATTATTGATTTCGCTATTATTTATTTAAGGTTATAATATTTCATAATTCACTCAATTTTATTATTTTATAAAAGAAGATTTATTTTGGCAAATTGAAATGTATAAAAATATTAGCTTGTAATACGATAGGAAGATAATTAATTTTAGACTTATCAAGTTAAGAATTGATACTATTATTTTAGTTAATTGCTATATTTAAGATACTGCCAAAGACTATAAAAAGGCAGAGATTTTATGATAAGGGCTTTTTTGCGTTTCGTACTATCGTTCTTGAAACTGGTGTTCGGGATTTCTTTTGATATGATTTATGAGTAAAACTCCTGTTTTTATCTTGACTGTTTTGTAAACCTACACAGCTTCCAGAACCTTTTGATTATTCTTATTGAAGTTTGGACCTGATATTCAGCAAAGTTTAAAAGGATTTATTATTGTTCAAACCCCTAGACAACAAATTATTTATTGATACTGAACCCGCGTGTCCTCACCTATAAAATATCTCGACACGTTTTTGGGTGGCCTTGTCCGAGAAGGAATATAACTTATTATATATATATATTATATAATATAATATATAATATATATATATATTATATATAATATATATATATATATATATACTATATATATATATATATAGAGTCCTATTCTGTTTTAACGACTCGTCAGTTTTTGATTTTTTTTTAATATATTGCTAATATATGATACTAACAATGAATTTCAGTGGTAACGGACATGATTCAATAGTTCGAAAATATTTTAAATAATGTTTTAAAAATGAAATATTTATGTCAATATTTTTTAAAAAAATAAAATATCTCAAAAAGTACGACACTTACAGAAAACCAATTACATATTTGGATCAGCGTATAAGGCTTATTACAAAAAAACTGTATATATTAGGGGCTCGAGCCGACGGGGGACAAAGGGGGACGTTTTCCAATACCCCCGTAGGGAGGGGCGGGGTGGAACCCCCGCGACACACCATACCAAAGAGCGGGGTTCCGGAGACCTCCCCAGAGGGGGGGGAAATAGTCCTACCCTGCCGTTCCCCGGAAGGCCGAGAGACCCGACTCCTGCCATCTTTGCTGTTTACCCTTGGGTATTACCTTTGTTTAAAAAACACCCGCAAAAAAACAAAAACAACAATATTACTAAAAATCACTTTTTTAAAATATTATTTAAAATATTTCGAACTTTTGAATCAATGTCCGTTACCAACTTACAATTCATTGTTAGTATCATATAATAGGACAATAATATTAAAAAAAAAACAAAAAAAATTAAAACTGAAAGGAGTCGTAAAACGGAAAAGGTCCTATATATTTTTTGAATCATGTCCGTTACCACTTTAAAATAGATTGTTAGGATCATATACTAGAAATATAAAAAAAAAAAAAAATTCAAAACTGACGGAGTCGTAAAACAGATAAGGTCATATATATATATATATATATATATATATATATATATATATATATATATATATATATTTTTTATATATATATATATATATATAATTATTATATATATAATATATATATATATATCTATATATATATATAATATATATATATATATATATATATATATGAAAAAATTTTTCTGTATATAATTATAATACATTAAATATATATTATATATACTATATATATATATATATATATATATATATATATATATATATATATATATATATATATATATATATTTTTATACCCCTAAATTATTTCACTAATTAAAAATCCACTTCTAAAAACTTCTTTATTACACAATCTATATATAATTACCAAGTACAAAAAATAATAATAAATCTTTCTCCTTAACACTTCCAAGCTTTCGTGGAGGCACTCCCTCCACCTCTTTCGGGGAGCGTCAGTAGAGAAAGACAAGAATGGTGATCAGTAAATCCATCATCAGTTTCGCGGCGGTTGGTTTGCGACTTCTAAATTTCTGTCTCTTTCCATTTTGAGTTTTAATCTCGCGCATGACTCGGATGATTTTAAGTTTTCATTTATAGCTTCGTCTATGAAGTAGTTCCCTCTGTCTCTGTTTATATTGTTTGTATTTCTTATTATATAGGATTCATAGAATTTTCTGAATTTGTGGTTTTTAACAGTTTTAATTATTTGATTGTTTTCTAGGTTGATATGATGTCCTTCATTTAGCGAGTGAGTTACTAATGGAGAGTTTCTATTGAAAGTGCTTATGTCATATTTATGTTGGTACAGTCTTCTTTTTATATCTATTGATTCCCCGATGTATTCTTTGTTGCAGGACTTACACGGAATTGAATATATTGCTGCATTTTTGTTATTGTCAATTTTAGGTTTTAGTAATTTTTTAAGAGTACTATTGTATTTGGTTACTATGCTTAGATTTTCCGATTTGTAGTTTATATCCGTGTTGACTATTAGTGTATATTTTTGTTTAATAAATTGTCTATTTGTGTCTTCATTATTTTCCTCATTAAAGATTTTTTTCGCTTTATTTAAACCTTGATAAATTATGGTTTTAGGGTAGTTTAAATTTATAAAGGTGCTAGTAATGTTTTTAATTTCGGATTCCAATGTACTTTCACTACATATACGGTAAGCACGGAGACCTAATGTAACAATCAATCCCCTTTTGATGTGTAGTTTATGTCCAGAAAACCAATGAATGTATTTTGGATTATGAGAAGCCTTCTTGTAAACCGAAAAAATAAGGTTATTAGGGTTACTCCAATTTATTAGTACGTCGAGGAAAGGAAGACTTGCATTGCTAGGATGTTCCACTGTAAATTTAATTGAGGGAGTTAGATTGTTTATATAAGCATGAAATTCTTCAATGTTAAAGTTGACAGGGTAAATGAAAAGAATGTCGTCCACGTATCTAAGCCACTTTACCCT
>JABUQX010033201.1:0-43050 GCA_015478945.1 Trachelipus rathkii
GGTACCTTAGATACGTAGACGTTGAGACGTTCACCGGCTGGTCCCCCCGAAGGGCACCCCTCCCTTCATTAAAAAGATCGCAAGTGTATCGCTAATAGAACTGAAATTTGTGATGAGGATTTCAGAGATTGAGTTCTAAAAGAGTATAAAGTACTGCTTATTTCTTCGAGGAGTATTGGCTTCTCCTTATAGGCACCAATGATGATTTACTAGTATTATATGATGAATAGACCTCATATTATATATAGTGCGTAACTACGTGTTAATAAATACATGGCGCTTAACTTATTTTATAAACAACAATATGGTGTTGTTTACTAAATGTGTTAATTTTTTATAGTTGTGCAAAGGAGGTTTATTTATTTCAATTTGAAATATATATAATTGGTTAATAAGCCATTATAAGTAACTGAGGTGTCTAGGAATCCCCCAGAGGCGGGATTTCCGCCCCAAACAGTTAATTAAATATTGGATACGTTAGAAAAGCGCTGCAAACTCGATCTATAACCTTAAGATATATCATATTAATGGTAATCATTTGCTTACTCTGCATAAAACAATATATAGCGTGTATTGACTTAAATTATTGCTTTAGTGACACCCCATGGAGGGTAGTTATGCTGGGCCCCCCCTCCCTTGAAAAAAATTATATTGCATAATATGAACTTATATTATTTTGGAGGACTGGGTTAGAGGATTCGGAGTTGGAGAAGGATTCCGACTCGGATTCGCGAGCTTCGACGAGTGCAGGGATTCCCCCGCGAGGGGAGGGGGCGGCCTCCCCCTCCTGAAAAAGAAAGAAGCAAAAGCTCCATTTTTTGGAATGTGCAAAACAGAGGAAGAAGAAAGGAAGATGGGTCGGAAAAAGAGTAACGAAGGATTGGTAGGAAGGAGGAGTCACCGAGAAACGAAAGAGTGTAGGAGAACGTAAAGTCGGAATTAAAGTCATAGAGATAGATGAGTCGGAGTTTGAGCATTACCGCCACACTGAGAGATCTGGAGACTCATAATAGCGTGCTGGGCCTAGATGTAAACTGCTGACCCCATATAAAACATAGGAATATAATAAATATTTAGTAATAATTTTGATACTTGATTGATCTAAGATAAATTATCTGTTCACATAAGTTATGCCATATCATGTATTCTAACATGTACATTGATATCTGTTCAAATATAATGAGTCATATTGTCACCATATACTTCTAAAGATCTATAATCGTTTTTATACTAAATCTCGATCGATATTGATAACATTTATAAATTTTTTGAAGCAAGTTAACTTTCTATATTTTTCATATTTTATGAAAAATATTATACGTAATCATTCATTTTGCAAATGGAAAATTTTGTCCAAATTTATATTTTCTGATACTTTATATTTTTTATATAAGTTTTATAACTCTGTATCTTTAAAACATTGTGCGAATTTTGAAGATTTTATTATCTTATAGATCTACTAATAAAATTGATGTTTATAATAAAATTTTTTTTTACTAAGTTTTTAATTTATAACATTTATACTTTGTGTTTAATTTTTATTTTTAATTAAATTTTTTTTTTTTTTTGTTTTTTATAATTCCAATACATTTCACAAACTTTTTTTATTTAAAAGAGTTCTATATAAGAAGACGTTTGAAGCTATACTCTTATATGTCTTCTAGTGTTGTTTTATTTATTCAATTATTTATTTGTCTGAATCTTTTATTATATTTTCATTAATATTTATATACTATTTATTTATACTTTATGTTTAATTTTTTATATCAAAATTAAATAAAAGAAATTAAATTGATATTTTTCTAAACCTTTAATTTTTTTAAATTCTTATTAATTTATTTTTAGGTTTCTTTTCTATAAATACATTTTTTTATTAAACTTAAAAAAAAAATCTTTTGTCCTTTTAATACTATAAAAATAAAATTTCCCCAAGCCTTTTATATACCCAAAGACAGTAAATCAGTAAATTCAAGTTAATCAAACCACTCCCCCGCCCTCTACCTACCCTTCCATGGATCGGATTGAATCTATTGATCTATTGATTCAAGTACATGATTAATAAATATCTTTTTCAGATATAATATAACATAAATAATTATAAAATATGTTGCTGTTAAGTTGTTGTTGTTGAAATGTAACGTTTGTTGATGCCATTTGGCTCAAGGCTTTGTTTTTTGATTGGTTTTGTATTGGTGCCGAAATTGTGTGTTGCTATGTTATTTGTGTTGTTGGATGGTTTAGTGCCTGGTGATAAAGTTAATATATATTCCTATAAGTCAATATATTTATACTGTCATACGATTTACAGGAACTGTTTTCCGATTTCAATAAGAAGAAATATAATATATATTTTATATATTACCCATTACTCACCTCATCAAGAAAATTAAAACCCATAAACAACAAACTTGAGTCATACCTCATTTCACTCTAGGAGTCACTAGCACCATGTTATACCGAAGCATATATATATCAAAAGCTCAAGCTTAAATGAAAACATATTACAAATAACATTTCAAACATATCATCTAAAATATTAATGTTAAATTTTACAAGTAGCCATTTAATAATTTATCTCGCAAAACTAAACAAAAAAATGATATTCTCATCCTAGCCTAACTGAAATATACAGCATTCATAACAAGGTAACTAAAATTAGATAGTTTATTCAACTTACCAGCACGAAGTTCATCATAGGCCAATCTCAATCTCTTACTATACACAAGCCGCCACAAAATTATCAATACATTATTAATTAGTATATTACTACTTACTTGATTATATTAAATTATACTACTATTACTTTGGGCTTCTATTATCAATCCCTTTTTTTTTATTCTTAGTATTAGATTATTGGATATTTTTAAGTTTTCGTATTATATTCCTTTATCAGTTAGTATCTTGCCCAAATCACTTATTAATAACGTATGCTACTTACTTTGGGCTTCTAGTTTCACATCCCTTGAACATGCGTGTTGAGAATTGCTCTGCTACATGAACAACCTTAATACATTACGCCCTATAATTTTAGTACCGCCTCAAGGGTATACGCCAAATACAGAGAACCAATTCAATGCAAAGATAGATAATCTTGCTTAAAGCGCATTCACGAAACAGCCAATGAAATTTCAGTAGGAATGACTCATGATCATTAAAATTATCTTTTAGTGACACATTGCTTGAAGGGCGAACGAGATTTATAATTACTTTGTTTCCCCTTTATGTCCTTACTAACACCTGTTTTTATCTTAAGCAGTTGCTTTTATTGATTATTTATCATATTTATATATATATTTATATATATTATATTTAAATTATTATTATTATGATATGTAATTATTCATTAATTATTATAACCCCGCCCCCCGCCCCCCCCCCCCCCCCCCCCCCCCCCCTTATTATATCTATACTTACATATTATATGATATTTAATGAAATATCATAATCAAATTTATAACATACCTCACCGCTACACACAACAGCACACACAGCAACACACTTGGAAACACAGCGACACAACAACAGCACGGACACACAACACACATCAATAATTATAGAATAACACATTTACTTAAATATAACATTAGTCCTGTGCAATACATGTACTAAACTTTATTACTGTATCACCTGTAAAGTAACCTACGCTACAGCTGTACAAAACGTAATCACTTAATTCAGTTACTTCAAGCATATCTCTAACATATCAAGTTAATTCTTAACATCTAACAGCTATTCAGAAACGTAGCATTTTTGCAGTTAATCATTTCAGCATAAACAATTAGCACATAAAACGATTTCGGTATATTTATACTAGCCATACGCAATTAATATGCTAACACTAATCAATTTGTTTCAGCAATAAATAATACTATAACATTAGCGCTATCTATGCATAAAACTAAGCGAATAAATATATTGATCAACGACATAAACACACTACACCAACAGCTATCGCACTAATAACAAGCTGTTAACAAATTATAACAAAGTTCCAACACTACCTACACACCCAGTTTAAAGTAACTAACTATTCCATCTAACAGCGCTTTCCACCAACGGGTTTCTACTCACTCCTTACTAAAAACGCTAACCCCCATGCTACCTCCATTCTCAGTCATTATTCTACTTCCACACTAGTGCAACAGCGGTATATCTATCTATAACATATAAACGTTAATTTTACATCGACACAATCTAAATATTTAACAAAATTTATCAATAACACTTGTGTCTTAATATTCTGTCGTATATATATTCTGCTGCGAGTGAGATACGAGAGTCAGAGCGCGAGTATACGAGAGTGAGAGCAAATACCACCGTCTTACTAACATAAACAAAGTTTTTATCCAAACATTAAAATATTTGAAAAATTAAGCTACATTTGAATAATATCAATATATCATAGTAATATTTGTAAATTAGTTTTTTTATCTATACGATTTCTTGAAAGCAGTATAAATCAGTAAATCAGTTAACCATCTGCCTTCCACACCCCTCCCACCACGCAACTCACTTTTGCATTTTCATATATGATTCTAATTTGCATGTACATGTCATATTTCGTCAGTTAATTCATTATTCGGAAATATAAACTAATTAAACACAATAAAAATAATAGTTCTTTATATTTTCGGAAAAAAAAATATATGATAACTAAACAAAGTTTTTACATTAATAAAACTATTGAACAATAACATAACGCTGCAAAGTAAGAATATAATAGTAACAACTTCTTCTCTTCTTCCCAATGGCATTATTTTCTCCTGAATTTATCACCAACATTTATTTAGCCAAACTACTGCACTTAACAACAGTAAAGTACCGTAACACTCATCGTAAAGCAAACGTAACCTATATATTCACACTTTCTTCCAAGTCATGCCTGCACCCTCCTGGCCAGCTCGCTGAATCTATTAGTATCAGTATTGATCTTAAATGAATATATTTCGCATCTATTGATTAAGCCTTCAAATATATTTTACTAAACATTGCTAATCGTATTTACATAATACCTAAATCAGGCTAAAATCAGTAAAATCAAGCCACCCAACCCTACTATCACTGTCCAATCTATAGATCTATAGTTGATCATATTGCATTTCGATTAATTAACCTATGCATCTAGATGATTACAAGTCACATTTTCGGAGTATCATTTGGATATAAAGCATAAGCATAATAATCTCAAAGCTTCTTTATACAAAGATTCAATTCTAATATTAATGTTGAACGTAAACAAAGTTTCACAATTAATAAAGCTTACTTAGCATCAGTCTGAACTATCGGTTATAAGCCCACAACGACAAACTTAACTCAACTTAAACAGGAATAAATGGTTAACGCTTAACAAAGTTCCATACTTATAAACAGTAAAGTAACTAACAATTCATACAAATACGTAACTTTATTCACACTTGCTTAAGCATGTCTCTAAACATAACCAATGCTAATTTTACCTTAACATGGTAAAATTTAACATAAATTTATCACTACCTTGGTTAAATTTAGCATACAGAGCCCAGCAAAGTAATGCATTCGCTCACAAAGGTTTTAAACATAGATAAAGCCAACATAGCATTACCAGAAAACTGAAGAACTATAATATACAACGCCAACCTGACACATCTTTAGAGCAAGGTAATTAGATTAAACTAAATTAATAGCTAACGTATAGCAAAGCGTTCCAAACTTATAAACAGTTAAAGTAACTAACAAGACATACAAAATCATAATCCATTCACACTTTATCAAACATATCACCAACATATTAACGTTAATTTACATTACAATAGTAATATTTACCAAAAATTATCATAACCTACCTAACCTCATAATACCTAACGTGTAAAGACAAACAAAGTAAAGTTCTACCCTCAGTAGTTAAACTATGAACATAACGATACTTAACACACAACAGCTGCAGATGAATAAACAGCTGTCCTTAACAACTTATTCAATAAACGAACATACGAGGGAAGTAAAAACCAAATAGTAGCAAACATATAACAAAATTTTATGCAAACATAACATAAAAATAACAAAGTGTTATCCCAACTATAACATAAAAATAAGTTCTTTGATATAAAATATCATAGTAAAGTGTAACAGTTTACGGACTTAAAGCCTGTAAATCAGTAAATCAGTAAATCAAACCACCGACCCCTCCCCGCCCCTCCCTACCTATCCATTCATGAACCTTTTTGAGTCTTCATCAATGAGCCAGGTCACATAATCGAGTACCATTTCGGAATAAAGCATAGCTACAAAATATTAAGCCGATATATTACTAACCATCGAATATATGCTAACCTAGACAATGTTTTCACATTATATAAAGCCTAACAACATAGCATTTATCCAGGAGCTAAGGTAACTATAATGCACAATGAACAAAGAACCCTAAACACAAACCATTACGCACGAATAAACTACTAACATTAACAAAAGTTCCATACTTAACAAGCACTAAAGACCTAGCACAGTTACAAAACGTAACCATATTCACAGCTTTTTTTCAACATAATCTCTAACATATTATTGTAACTTTACATTAACCCCATTGATTTACGTTGCATTTGTTCGAGTGATTCATCTCGGATGAACATACACATTAATACTATTACTTAAATATGATATGCATCGAAATATATGTAACATAACAATGTTGTATTCACATTAATACAGCCAACATAGTATCATAAGAACTAAGAAAATAATTTATTAGTCGTTATGATGGCAACGACAATACCTAAGCACAACTTACGTTCGAATAAACTGCCAACGATAAAAAAGTTCCACACTTAACACCAGTAAATCAAACTATCAAGGCATACAAGAAGACTGTGATCGCTTGATTCCATTACACTATTTCCCAAGCATATCGGTAACATGATAATCGTTAATTTACGATTGATCATGTCAGTGATATTAACAAAAATTTATCATAACCATGTCTATTTATTCATAGCAGAGTTTCAACGTAACTCAACTTGTAAAACGAGTATATCCAAAGTTTATCCAAAAATAACGATAAAAATAAGTTCTTTGAATAAAATATCACAGGAAATTTGTAATAGTTTACAGATTTAAAGCTGTAAATTAGTAAATTCAGTAAAAATCAAGCCAACAAACCCCTCCCAACCCCTCCCAACAGGACCTTTTAATCTATTGATCTATTGATTCATGTCAATTCGAGCTTTCATTTCGACTAAACATAACACAAAAATAAGTTTTTGTATACTAACTGTCGATATATGCTAACGTAACAAAGTTTGTTACATTAATAAAGCTAACATAACAATAACCTGAACTAAGATATAATGTACAACGACAAACCTAAACACACCATACGTACGCATAATAAAAACTACTAAAATTGAACTTACTGTCCTAGAGTATGCTGAAAAATGTGTGAGAATGGGTGTTAAATTTTGTACGCTGTGCTATGGTAAAATTTAGTGTGTTAAGTATGGACTTGTAATGTTTAGTAGATCTTATTTCGTACGTAGATGTTGTGTGTATGTTTGTCGTTTGTACATTATATATTCTTAGTTTCAGGTCTATGTGATGAGGGATCTTTATGTTATATGTAAAATAGCTTTGTTACTTAAGCATATATTCGTTAGTTAGTATACAAAAAAACTTGATTTATCTAATTCATCTGTTGTAGTGTTAGTCGTAAATGATAATAATAATAGTAAATAAGAGTAAATTTCCTGAAACAAATTCAATAGAATTAAATAAAAGTCCTGTGGGACGGGTGTGGTAGGGTTTATGTTGGCTATTGATTTTTACTGGAATTTTTACTGATTACTCAGCTATTAAAATCTGTAAACTTATTACAATTTGCTGTGAATTATATTATATTCAAAGAACTTATTTTTAGTTTGATTGTTATGGATAAAACTTGTTAAATTGTATACTAGATTATTCGTGATTAAGATTGTATATAATTAGACATTGTATAGATTAAATTTTGTAAATATCACTGGTTCAATTGTAAAAAACGTTAAATATTTACAGTATTGCTTTGGGAAAAAAGTATGAATAGGAATCGATTTTGTATGCTTTGCTAGTTACTTTACTGGTGTTAAGTGTGAACTTTGTTAATGTTAAAACTTTTTATTAAGGCGTAAGTTGTGTTAAGTTTGTCGTTGTACATATTCTAGTTTCTCTATATACCTTATGATACTATGTTGCTATTATTAATTGTGAAAACATTTGTTATATTGTAGATATCATTATATTCGAATGGTTAGTACTATAAATGAACTCCATTTAATGTGCTATGTTCATCCGATGTATGTACTCGAAAGGTGCAACGTAAAATCCATGGTGAGATTAATGTAAAGTTAACAATAATATGTTAGAGATATGTTGAAAAAGTGTGAATAGGTTATCTTTTGTACGACGTGTTAAGATTTAACTTTAGGTTGTTTATTAAGTATGGAACTTTATTATTGTATGACTGTTTATTCGTGTCTAATGTATGTTAGGTTTTTGTCGATTGTGTCCATATATTTCTTAGTCCTTATGGTATGCTATTAGCTTTATTAATGTTGAAAACCAAGTTACGTTAGACATTAATATCGATGGTTAGTATAATAAAGCACTTATTTTTGTACTATGTTTATCCGAAATGAGTATCATCAGATATGTGACCGTCTCATTTAGATCGAATAAGATCAAAAAGGTTCTCATGGTAATGGATAGTAGGAAGGGCGGGGAGGGTGATGCGGGTGGAGTTTGGATTAACTGATTTTACTGATTTACCAGCTCTTTATAAATTCGGTAAAACTGTTTAACACTTTATTACCTATGATATTTATTACAAAAGAACTATTTATTTTTATGTTTGGATTAAAAACTTTGTCTATTATGTTATATGTTTGAGTAATAAAACTTTTTGTATTATGTTTTGCAACTATTTGGTTTTACTTCCCTCTCGTATGTTCGCTTTATTGAATAAATGTGAGTACGACAGCTGTTTTATTTCGTATTTCTGGTGTTGTATTCAAATTTTATTCTGTTCGCGTGGCACCTCTGATTGTGTAAAACTTATACTTTTGTTTAACAACATAATATGAAAATAGATTGCAATAGCTGGCTTTTACTTTTGCAATAATAAGTAAAGAAGTAAAAGTACATCACCATCTAGAATTCTAAAAGAAGAAATCTTCTAAATTATTATTAATACCTGTCATTAGTATAATAAAATTTGTGTTCTTTCAGATAAGGCTGGCCTTACACATGTGATTACAATGGATCTGCATCAGAAAGAAATTCAAGGGTTCTTCGTCTTATAAAATGTGTATCGGTTTTGGCGTTTGTATAATTACTATTCTAGTTCTAAGTAATGCTTAATGTTGCTTTATTAATGTTAAAACTGTGTTACCTAGGTCATACTTTCGCTTGCTCTGTATGATAATTACACTAAGTATAGTATAAATTTTAGTAAATATTACCATGTTAAATGTAAAATAAACATTGTTATGTTAGACATGCTTAACAAGGATGGAATTAGGTACGTTTGTATATGAATGTTTGGAGTAATTTGAAGCATGTCTAAATTACCTTCACGCCTTTGTTAGATCTGAATAACCATTATTCCTGTTTAAGATGGTTAGGGTTTGCGTGAGTTGGGGTATATAAGCCATATTCAGATGATGCTAAAGTAAAGCTTTATTTATAATTGTATGGAGAACTTTGTTACCGTCAACATATATTGAATGGATCGTTTGTTATAAAGAACTTGATTTTATGTTATAGTTATCCAAAATGATACTCGAAATGTGACATTGGTAGATCAAATAGATTACTAGATCAATAGATCAATAGAGTCATGATTGACAGGGATAGGTAGGTTGAGTGGCTTGATAATTTTACTGATACTTTAACTGATTTAAGGGTATGTAAAAACATCTTACTATTTATAGTTAAATTTGAACCTTAATCAATAGAATCAAGTATAATTCAATAGATCAATCAGGTATCAAAAATTAGATCTAACGACTGAGACAGGAGGGTGCCAGTGCAATTGCTTGAAAATAGTACGGAATAGGTTAACGTTTTGTACTCGAATTATGTTGTTAGGTTAGCTTTATACTGTGGGTATAGAGCATAGAAAATGTATTTAAATATGATTTGATATTAATTTATTCGTACTATATCCGATATTATATGGTATATTGTTGTCATAAGTTGTCCTTGTACTATATTATATTCTTACTTCAGGTTATGTTATATTTTTAATTATAAATTGAAAAACTTTTTTTTCTTTACGTCACCATATATTCGATGAGTAGTATATTAAAAGAACTTATTTTTGTGTTTATGTTTTATGTATATATAAACTCTTTAATATACATGAATCAAATAGATCAATAGATCAAAAGGTTCGTAGGTGGAGGGGTGTTAGGGAAGTGCAACGATTGGTTTAATGGAATTACTGATTTACTGCTTTAAAATCAGTAAAACGTAAATACAATTTACTCTTCTTATGTTATTCAAAAGAACTTATTATTATGTTAATGTTTGGATAAAACTTTGTTAGTTTGCAGTTATTCTGTCTGTATGATAATTATACAAGGTTATGATAAAATTGTTGTTATAATATTACCTAGTGTCTCGATGAGAAAATAACTTATTATGTTAGTAGTATATGCTGAAAGTTATGAAAAGTTACGTTTTAGTAAAGTAAGTTACTTTACTGGTGTTAAGTGTCTAATTTTTTTAATGTAAACAGTTTATTAGTGCGTAAAGCTGTTGTTAGGTTTGTCGTTGTACATTATTTTCCCATAGTTCCATATGATGCTATGTTAACTTTATTTAATTGAAAACATTTTGATTATTTATTAGCAATAATCGATTGGGCTTAAGCTATAAATAAGAACTCGTTTTTGTATGCTATGTTATACTATTGAATATGATAACTTCAAAATGCCTATGGATTCGTAGAGACCATTTTTAGAAAATTTAACATTGAATAATGTAAGGGATATGCTTGAAAAAGTATGAATAGTTACTGTTTTGAGTACGCTTGTGTAGGACTTTACAGATGTATCACAGTTAGTATAGTACGATTTATTTGCCAGCTATGTATTAAGTTTAAAGTGTGTCATATAATTTATGTTATTGTGTGTGGTTAAATGTCAGTTTAATACTATATAATCATTCATAATATAGTTAGTGATGCGTGTTTATGTGTTATGTGTGTGGTGTGTTATTAATATATATATATTGTGCGCGTGTTGGTATGTTAAAATTTGTTATGTTTATATACATATATTAGTTGATATATAATAATTGATAAAAAATAATAATGAATAATAATTAAATATATAAATATAATAATTAAATAAAGAAATAATAAAATAATTAAAACTACTGTCTTAAAGATAAAAACATATAGGGTTAAGTAGTAGGAACATAAGTGAAAACAAAGTAATAAAATCTCTACCGAGTCTAGAATGTGTCTCAAAAGATATTACTAAGATTTAAATGAGTCATTCCTCGAATTTCATGGCTGACCCGTGATGGCTTAGCAAATGCAGTTCTCTGATTGGTCACCCTATTTGAGCGTACTAAAATTGCGTAATGTATAGGTGTACTGGCGTAGAGAGCAAATTTACCAACCAATTTCTAAGTTGCGGAGCCTGGAGGGAAAGTATCGACGCTATATTAAGTGGTGGGAGATCTATGGAATAATAATAATAAAAATATAATAATTAAAAATAATAAATAATTAATAATAATAAAATAATAATAATAATAATAATAATAATAATAATATATAAATAATAATAATAATAATAATAAAACTAATAATTACAATATACATAATAATAATAAAGAATAAGTAATAATAATAATAATAATTAATAATAATAATTGATAATAATATATAATAATAATAATAATTTTGTTTGCTTGATAATATAGGTATGAGATTGCTATGAGACTTCTGCTGGTAAGTTGTAAAACTTCTAATTTTAGTTACCTTGTTAATGGAAGCTGTATGTCAGTTAGGCATAGGATGAAGATATATTTTGTTTTATAGTTTTCAATAATATTTGTTAATGTAAAATTAACATAATATTTTTAGAGAAATGTTTGAAAAAGGTGTTGTATATTTTCATTTAACTTGAAATTATTGATATATTTAAACAATCAGCAACAACAACAACAACAATAACAACAACAACAACATTTCAACAACAACAACATCAACAACTGCACCAAATGCATCAACAAACGTTACATTTCAACAACAACAACTACAACAAAGAATTTATTTTATGTTATGTATATACAAAAAGATATTTATAATATGGACTTGAATCAATATAGGATCAATAGATCCAATAGACATAGTGTATACCAACAGGGAAAACAACAGGGAAAACAGGGAAAACACAGGGAAAATGAAAAGTGTGCAGGGAAAACAGGGAAAACAGGGAAAACACAGGGAAAATAAAATTTTAGAATCAAATTTATATGATTATCAGGAATCATTTTTGCTTAACCCCTAAAAAAGTATAGTAAAGCACATATTGACTTCGAAATTCTCTTAAAAAGAGAGATCTTAAGGAAGCTTCAGTTGGCTCAAGGGATGTTAGGCAAAGGTGTTTTGTCTTGAAGTGAGGAGGAAAAGTAAAAGAAGCATAAGAATGATCATTCATGATCTTCCTACTTCCTAGTACTTAGGAATTTAAATTGTTGATAAGTTCCAATATGGAAGTAAAATTAAGTTAAAAATTTATATATCAGGAATTCTAAACGCGGACATTTGAAGTAATAGGAATTGCACTAGGGTTTAATGAAAATTTGACTTGAAAGATTATAAATTTCAATCAATGCAGAAAAATATGGAGCCTGTATTCAGTAACAAAGACAAAGGAGGCTTGAATTTAGGAATGCACTCGAAGGCTGCAAAACTCCAGAATTTTAAAATTTAGGAAAAAGATTGTATGTTATTCTTGAAAGAACTTATCCAGAAGTTAGTAGAAAAGAAAGAAGTCCTCTTATATATTCCATCACAAAGGCATTAAGTTGTTTAGGTAATCGTAGGTAATGCTTTCTAATAACTCTGAAAGAATTTATATGTGTGTTTTGAAAAATTCATTGATATCAACCGAATTGATGGTTCGACGGCTGAGTAATCAAAGAGGATTGTGAACTTTTGATATTTAATTCCTATGTCTTGAACTTCTGAAAAATTTGATGAGAAGGATCATTTACTTGATAAAGACACCAGGGATCTTACTTAAAAAATGTAAACGTTCAAAAATAACAACAAAAACTTTTTAAAAACACTGTTTCTTTCTTTATTTCATGGGAATGATTCTGTAAAGAGAGAGGTTTCTCGACAAACAGACATGTTTCTAGCAATGAATTAATCGTGGGAAGAGTCACTTTGTTGATCTTATAAGAGTTTATTACTGAAGAAATGAAAGAATACATGGAGGTGTTATTATTGGTATTACAACATGAGATGATGTCATACTGCTGCAATGCTTCTTCAGAGTATAAGTGCAACTTAAAAAAAAACTATGTGCCAAAGAAGCAGAAACTCTGGAGGGTACAAAAAAAAAAGGAAATAAGCAAATTTTAAATCACTGAAGAAGATATAAAGAAACTCCTGAGAACATGATCTGGATAACAACTTCAATATTAGAAGAGGAAATAAGCTTTTCTTAGAACAAGTCATAACTTTTTTTTTTTTTTAAGATTAACTTTATCTTTTATAGAGCTGAAAAAATAAGGTGTAATAATTTTGTTTATTGTTTTAAAGAAAAGGAAAAAATTTTTTAATTTATTTTAGAGAAAAAAAATGTTGCAAATGTTTTGTATATTTTTTGTTTTTTGTTTTTTTTGTAATGTTATTTTGAGATTAAAGTAAAAAAAAAGGAAAAAACATGAAAGCAAAAGTCAAGGGACCTGGTAATACATAAATTGGCAGATATTAGAAAAATTAATTGATTGTATTTCATAACTTTGGCGTATGATAAAATTATTTGGAAGTTTTAAAAATTTATTCAATGCAAATATAAATTTTTCACTTGTAAAATGTCAAAATTGTATGATGTCATTATAAATGTGAAAGAGGCTGGCCAAGTAAAAAATTTGTTTTACATGGGGATCGGTTAGTATTAGTTGGGCTCTAGAGGGCTTTTCATTTTTTCATCTTTCCTTATTGATAAAAAGATAAAATGATGTTTTTATCATTTATTTTTAGTCCAGGGAAAATTTTGAAATAAGCAGGGAAAACAGGGAAAAACACAGGGAAAATGAAATTTAAACTTGGTATACACCTTGATAGATTTCATGGAAGGGTAGAGCGGAGTGTAGGTTTGATTCAAACTGATTTATCTGAGTTTACATGCTTCTAAGATATGTAACAAAATGCAACATATTTATAAGTTATAAAAACGTAAAAGTAAATAAATTTGATTCAAAAGAAAAATCTTTCTCCTTCCACTTCACACATAAACTAAAAATTTGAAAATAAGAAGTTTGACAAATAAATTTAAAACAAAATTTAAAAGAATTAAAATAAAAAAATTAGACATAAAGTAATTTAATGAAAAATAAAACTTATAAGGTAATCTTATTTAAAAATAAATTAATAAAAAATAACAAAAATTTAAACAAAAGAAAAACATGTAAATAAAACTTTTCAAAAAAAAAATTAGAAAAAATAAATTAAATAAAAAAAATAAAAAAAAAAAAAAATTAAAATAAAAATAAATTAAACACAAAGAATAAATGTAAAATAAGAATTAATAAAAAAAAAAGATTAGAAAAATAAATTTTAAATAAAAAAAAATAAAAAAATTAAAAATTATAGGCAAGTATAATTGTTAATAGGAAACCTATATAAATAATAAAGTTAGAAAAAAAAATGATTAAAAAAGCAAACAAAAAAATTAATTAGTTGAACGTTCTCATGAAAAGGAAAAAGAAGATTTGTGAATAAGAATTCGATATCTTATGCATTTAGAAAAACGGTTTATCTTACCAAGATGCAATGCAATTGACGACATGTACATTTTAGAACAGAATGCAGTTATGTGAAAAGTAATGATATTGTATTATTAACGAATGTTGTAATAACCGGCACCGCACTCGGAGCTCCACGCACCGGTGCCGATTGCCAACTCCGAGTTCCTGACTTCCGGAACTCGATTTCGCCAACTCTTCTTTCTCATGACTCCTCCTTCCTCCATCATTCCTCCTTTTTCCTCCCATCTTCCTGTCTCTTTCCTCTGTTTGCATTCCATGGATTTCTTCTTCTTTCCAGGAGGGACCCCCCCTCCGGGAATCCCTGATGCCGAACCAGAATCCGAGTCGGAATCCTCTTCCAACTCCGAATCCTCTACCCAGCCTCAAAATTTCAGCCTTCTCTACGATCATAATAAAATTTTTAGGGGGCCAGCATCCCCCTGTGAGAGTGAGGCGCTCACGGCCTTTTAATTCTGGTTTGAGCAATGATACCTTATATGAAGTATATACCGTACGTTTCAGCTTTACTACGTCTCTTTTTTTTTAGTCGAAACCCCCCCTAATGAGGGATCCTAGACACCCTATATGGACTTATATCCATCATATTCGAGCTCTAACGACCTTCACGATAACGCTATAAAAACACACCAATATTGTTGTGATACGAATGTTTATTAAACACGGCTCCGCACCGGTCTACCCAGCACCCGTGCCGGAGCAACTCTTCAGTAATCCAATACTAAACTCTCTAGAAAACTCAACTCTGAATCCTCTCACCAAATTTCAGTCTATTACGAACACTTCGATTTTTTAATGGGGGAGGGGTTATCTCCCCTTCTGAGGACCCCCGGTGAGCGTATATCACTGAGTCTACGTACATAGGGTACCTCAGTCGCAATACTAACCCCCCTCCAAAGTTTAACCCGAGATACGGTAACTCTAACCCATGTAAAATATATCGGAGCCATAGGCTGAGCTGGAGCCGGAGCACCTAATAATAATAATATAATAATATTAAATAATAATAATAATAATTAATAATAATAATAATAATAATAATAATACCTTATAAGAGAAGGGGGATATATTACAAAGTTTCAGCCTCTTCTATCAAGGCAATTATCTCAATGCTATAGGGGGAGGCACCTGTTTACCCCTATGGCGTGCATGGCACGTAACCTTCACGCTACGCCGGGTTTACAGTCACCCCCTTAATGGGGTATTGTTAAATAATTTGACAGGAGATACCATGGTAGCAAATACTCTATTCCGTTACTAAAGTAGAGGTGCGGTTGCACCGGTTCTGAGCGAGTGGCGCGATGCGTGCTTAGCGGATTTGTGGGAACTCACTGTGCGATGGCGGTGCGGGTCTTGCTAAGGACCATATACGATTATTAAACATATATATATATTTATTATTAGTTATTACTTTTTGATATGTTTTATTTAATTTTATTTATTTATTATTTGTGCTTTGCTTTCTTATTTCTCTTTTCATTTATCTATCTATTTTATATTGTAATTAATATTTTATTTAATTATTTATTTATTTTATTTTTTTATTTTTATTTAATTAATTTATTTATTTGTTAGTTTATTATTCTTTTTATTTAATTTAATATTTATTTATTACTTATTTTATTTATTTTTTATTTATTTATTTAGTATTTTTTATTTTTTTAATTTTTTTTTTTTTATATTTATTTTTAAATTATATTATTATATTTTATATTATTATTTTTATTTTTACTTTTTTATTTTTATTTTTATATTAATTTATTTTATGTAAAATTTTTATTTGATTTATTTAAATTTATTTAGAATATATTATATTATTAATTATTTTATTAATCAATTTTGCTCAATTATTAATTTTATATTTTATTATGTTCCGGAAATAAAAAAACACTTCGTGTTTTTCGAGTGGAAAAGGGGAAGGAACTAGGTAGAAATAGATTGACCCCACGGGTAAATATTAAAAAAATTGACGACCACAGTAGTCACGTAAAAGGGTCGCTATTGCAAGGCGCGCTCTTTCATCTACCGGCCGTCCGGAAAGGCTACACTTAACACTTATATATAGAGGATTATAATAAATATGATATATATATATATGATATATTTAAATATTTATAATAATTATAATAGATGAATATATAAATAAAAAAATAAATATATATAAAGTTTAATGAATTATAGATATATAATTAATTTTTGGTTTATCTTTATATGTAATATATATATATATTAATAGAATTAAATTATAGTATATATATTATATAATATATATAATATTATATATATATATATATTATATTAATATTAATATAAAAATATATATATTAATATATATACTATATATATACATAATATATATATATATATAATAATATTAATATTTCTATTTAAAAGTCCATTTATTTACTTTCTAAATATATAAAGTTTTTATTTTTTTTTTTTTAAAATTAGATTAAATTCGTTATTGTTATTTATATTTGAGTATAATGAATTAAATGAGTACTATTAAATTTATTTAATGTTGTTATGAGAACACTGAAGCAAAATACATATTGAAAATTTTGTAGTAAGTAATATGTAGCTATAGAATATTATTTTAAAATTATATTTTATGAATTTAAATTAATTTTAATTAGTAAATTGTTTAACTGCAAAGAAGACGCTAATTCAACGGATAATAGACTATATTTCGTGAAACAATTTTGATAAAATATTACATTTTTAGGAGCGATCAGTGACCCTTCAGAAAGCTTTGGCGATTTTCAATTCAATTAATTATATTTTTAATCTCCATCTTATCTCCAAAGATTAATCTGAGTTGCGCAGAATTTCGTAGATGTTAAAAAGAAAAATGAAGAAGCTAAAAAAAAATTTCAAATACTTCTTTTAAGATATAATTTGAATAAGAAAGATTAGAATTTCTCTCGAACCAAGAAAAATATTGAATGCTTATATTTATCATAATATTAAAATAGAAATTGGGTGGACTTGATCAGGTGAGCAACAACGAGTGCGAAAGCAAGAGTGAGAGAACGAGATGATAATAGAGACGAGAGATGGATATAGGATAGATTGTAATGTTATTTTGATTAATGTCTCCAAATTTATTAGTACGGAGACCGCACAAGGTTACACGAACAACGTTGCGATATTGGTGTATCCGTGTACTTATACTTTTTATTTCCCCATAGATTGAGATGTAACGGACATACTAGGCTTATCAATAGTGAGAATATGGAGACCTCTAAAGATATGGTGCAATAAACTCTATTTGAGAGTGTGAGAGCAATAGCACGTGAGTCTAAGACGAGAAGCTAAGTTCTCATCTAGGCAATGGATCTATGGGGAGCACGATGTTTTGCGCCGCAACCCAGATTGAATCTTTACCTTACCAAGTAGTCATAAAACCACCTGAGGCAAAAATATAATCTTTGGTTAATAGCTCTGATGTCGTTCCTCACGTTGTCTATTAGCCCAGTCAGAGAGAGCGCTGCCTTAAGGGAAATGTCATTTGATCATTCTTCAATATATCCGAGAAACCTTTGCAACTTATATTTCAGTCGCAAAAGTCCGGCATAAATTTGAAGTTCTCCATGACACATAAAAAAGATCTGATTGTGACTTCAATAGAAAATTTGCAAATAATGCTTACGGGCTCCTCTTTGCCTCACCGTCCGAGACTGTGTCTGACATTTTTTCGAAAATTAATGTTAACTCTATAGATTTGACCTTCTTGCGCACTCTTTCCCTCCTTCACAGTATCGATTCAGCGAATAGAAGCGACTATTGCACCCCTAAGAAAGGAGAGCGTTAACTCTATTTGCGTGCAAACTAGTTGTATGCGTGGTACTAAAATTCCAACCTTTAGAGCATTCCACGTGAGTGCAATGACATTTGTAGGAGTTGATGCAGCTATCTTTTCCGCTCAACAACATATTTTGATCAGCTTTTTAAAATTTTGCTAAAATTTAAGTTGATTATATCAAGTATAAAACAGCAGTTATTTACTCGTCTACTGACACATGAGAGTAGATATAGTGAGTAATTTAAATCACTAAATAGTCGTAATATACTATTAAAGTTGAAAAAAGGCAGATTGCTAACTATGAGGACAGCAAATTCATTATACTCACTTATACTTATATATATTCTAATTTATACTACGTTACTACACAGCTTGACTATACGATCGAAATGCACGTCCCATTTTTACATACTAGAAAAATAATGTAACTCTTGATTTAAGCGTTTTGTATCCTCACTGACGAAGTCCATTGACTTTGCAACAACACAATCAGTTTATTATTTCACTATTATTTAGATCAAATTTAGTAAAGATTTCTCGTAACCAACTTGGCCTGTGACTTACAGTTATAGACACTTAGTCTATGTTTCTTTTTTTTTTTTAAATATTTAGTAATTTTAGTGCAATATTTTCATTACCTCCTGTATCACATTAATCCACAATAATAGTTGTGAAATTAAAATATCTTTGATATGTTCTTGGAGAATTAACGACGCTTAACGTCAATATAAGACACTGGGAAGTCACCACATATTGTGATACTTGTATCTTTTACCAATTCATTTATATTTCTATTACCAATTCTTTCTTCTTACCTTTTAAAGGATAAATGAGAACCATTCATTGAATAAATCAATTAAAAATAAACTAATAATATTAGCAAATAATTACATAAAAAGATAACTATAAATAATCATATAAGACGATAAATACGGTAATTATAATTCAAGAATCCCTACAATTAATTGAGATAATAAAAACCATTAATCAAATATCGGTCTATAATGCTAGGCCGGTAATGAGATTTTGTAAGTAAATTATATATAAATAAATATATACAATAATATATATATATGATATAATATATATAGTATATATATATAGTATATATATAATGAATATAATATATATGATATAAATATATACTTTCCATACTATAACGAATATATCTATATATAGAATATATAATAATATATATTAAAAGGATAGGGGTGCATGGGGAATATAGATATATATATATATATATGATAAATATATATAAATATAATATAAAATATATATAAATTATAATTATTATATTAATAACCATATACATACAACGTATAATAATTATAATAATATTATTATAAAAATAATATATATAGACATTACTATATACCTCATTACAAATTTTTAATCTAAGATGTAAAAACCTTACCAATAATTCTGAAAGTGTTTTTATACAATATTTCATTGGTGCAAAATTTTAAACTAAAGTTTTAAATGATATAATGTAAGACTTGTGATTTTTTAGCGTTCTCTCTTTTCAAGGTTATCCAATGATGTCTTGGTTTGATTATGGAAGAAAATTATAGCAGCATCCACCGAAGTGGAGAAAGATAACAGGGCATGGCAACGACCCGACCATAAGCAGATATGTGGTCAGATGAACTTGGTTGGGTTATGATTGCTTTAATTACTTCTGAAGTACATTTATTTTATTTTTATTTTTCACAAATTAAAAGCAAGTTTTATTTTGATCTAAAGTATTCTTGACAGTATTTTATTTCACACAGTGATAATCAGGCATTTTAATAAATTTGTGTTAGTATTTCTTGGAACACTATTTGACATCTTCCCATCTTCAAAACTTTCTACAATGAATCCTTAAGATCCGGTTCTTGGTAAGAACATCTTGTTTGTAATTCTGACTGTAAGTCTGTCGACGTGTCTGAATTCCAGCTCGTTGGTTCTTGATTTACAATTTATAATATTGGTAACAGGTTAAAGTGTGCAAGTGTTTGACTAGTTAATTTCCTAGCCATGGATAAAAGTAAAATTAATCCTTGTCTCAATGGACAATAAAAATTGTCATTTTTGTGTTTTATATAGAGCGGTTATTATTTTTAGGATGATTTTGAATTTTCACTAGTTAATGAATCTCGATGTCTTTAGGTTTATCTCGCGAACTTCAGTGTCGTTGAATTTGCAGTTTAGATTGTCTATAATATTTTTGGTGTATGATGCATAGAGCGGTATATGTACGTAATGTATTTAGCGATATAAGTTGCTATGGATCCTAGCCGAGCTTGGAAGGTATGTTGTCACGTTACTTTCTATCTGTGACAAGGCGTAGACCGATTTTGCAATTTGCACTGCTACAAATTGAAATAATTGTTTTTATAGGATTATTTGGTTCATTTTGGTATAAACTAAGGATCTTTTTAATTGCGAGCTCAACAAACTTTGTCTGTCTATCGAGCATGTTAAGTTCGAGAATTTTATTGATTTGGTGTGTGAAGATTGGAATTAGTGCCTATAGAGAGTGTTGAGTCGGTTTTGAAAAGAGGAACTAAAAGGAAGTATATCTTTGTGTGCGAGGCTGAAGCTCATTGTCATTTGCGATCGTTGGAGCTAAAAACTCGTATCATATAGTCAGTACTTGTCGCCCCTTGATTGAAAATTTAAATCTGTTCTGTCTGTAGTAGTGGTTACTAAAGTGGGTTCCACGGACAAATTCTGACGATTACATTAGATTAAATGTCTTTTAATAGCATCAAAAAGATATTTTATGCTAAATAAAGTATTCATCATTTTCAATATAAGAAGTTCATAGCAAGCGAAATCTGAAATTTTGACTTGAGTGAATATTGCAGCAAAAATATATCATGTTCCTCTGTTGACATTGTTCGTAAGTGTATATTCATCTTGAATCAGTAATGTTTAAATGTAAAAGGAATTAAGTATATACTAAGATACTTTGTATCAAAATGAAGTCGATCCACTCGCATTCGTATTACAGAGATAATTTGTTAAGGTCCGGTGCGAATTGATTGTTTTATCAATCATCGATGCTAGAGATCTAAACAGGTCTGCTTCAAAGTTGATTGCAAAGGTGCGATATAGTTCCAAAGTCTTTTCAACGATATTGTCAGTTTCGATATCTTTCAACATAAAAAAAATTATAAGAGTGCGGAGGCTTAAGGAGAGGATGTGAGTGCAGCATAGAGTACTACATAATGTTGAATAAAGGATAGGTATGCTCAGTGTGTTACTGCTTTTGAAGTGATATTCGTAACTTTTGATGATAGATTTTGAAGTAGAGAGGAGAGAGAGAGAGTTTATAGAGAGTAAACTTCCTATACGCATGTGTAGTGTACTTTCTCGTTCTTGAAAGTTTAATGCGGTGTATTTTCACATTATATATAGCTTAATTTGTTTTTGCATTATTTCTTATTTTTTGGTAATTTAGTGAAAGTAGTTCTTGTGCCGATTCTTGGATAGGTTAATTGTTAGATCTGTCACATATGTGATTAGAGATTGTTTTCTAAATGGATACAAATAATTGCTATTGAAATTACAATTTGATGAAATGAGAGAGTGTTGACCTACCAGAAGAAAAATAATAAAGTGATAGAAGAGAGATATATAATTAATTTGTGAGATGCCGTCATTGATTTTAATATAACTGTATTTAAGAGACCAATCCGGAAAAGAAAATGACAACTAAAATAGTATATACCACTTGCTTATTAAGAAATTCATAACATTTAAAATTTTAAATTACATAAAAGATAACTGCATCCTCAATCAACACATATAAATTATATTCACCCTACTTTTTCAGTGAATTATAACTTCAATTCTCGCTTGTTTCAATATATATATATATAATAGGTATGTATAGGATATTATATATTATTTTAGTATTTTAGTATATATATATGGATATTTATACTATATGAGAGAGAGTACTTAATAATAATACTAATAGTTATAATATATACTACTATATATACTAAGTTATATATATCAGTATATAGTATACAGTATATATATATGTATATATATTATTAATTATATATAGCGTTAGTTTTATATACCTAGTCATATAGGTGGAGAGTAGGGTAGTAGATATTATATATCTATTTTGTATTTATCTAGTATTAGTATTTATTTATATAGTAGTCAGTAGTTAGATTAGTATGAGTTAAATGTATAGATAGATTATTATTGTAGTAGTGTTATAATAGGTTAGAGTATATATTATATATTAATTATTACTTATTATATGTTGGTAATTAATATATAATATTACATATTATAGGTTATATATAGCCCACAGTAAAGTTAAGTACATATATTTTATTATATTATATATATAGGTAACTATAGAGAGTTGGTTATAGGTTACTATAATAGTGAATATAAATATTTATGTGTAAATAATTAGATGTAATATAAGGGTATCTATACTAATTTGGTATAACTACAAGCTAGGTGTAGTATAGAGTACCATAAGCCATCACTAGGTGATAGGGTTATTTATCATTTATATAATTTACTATATATACTTATTAAAACTTCTTATTGAGTATATGTGAGATGATAATTACTTATATATATATAAAGTAGCTATAATAATTTATATAACCGTTAAAACAATAGCTTTCTTGACGACTAAATATATATAGCTATTATATTATATTAGTAATTGTAGTTTACTGTATATACTCATATTATAGGAGATTGCATATATTAATTACATATTTTATTTATATTGTAGGTTATATGTGGGGTCTGTCACGTTCTAGATGAATTGAGGTAAGGAATATATAGTTACTGTAGATTTTATAAAAAATAATGTTTATTAATATTAGCTATATTAGTATTAATGTGTTTAATAGATTCTATACATATATATTGTATGTAATAGTATATATGTATATATATATAGACTTAGTATATTAGTTAAAATAGTGGGGTGGAATGTGGTCGTTGGGTATATATAATAATAACTCGTCGTATTATTTTTCGATATATAATGGTATATATAGTATATATTTCTAGTATATATGGAGAGTTGTTGGTATAGGTTTAGGCACACACAAACCACGGTAGCTGTATATATAAATGGAATAATGGAGAAGCGGCGAAAGTGTCGTGAGCGCAACAGAAATTAAGTGTATTATATTCATATATGGGTGTATAGTATATTTGTGAGAATAGGGTTGTGTCGGGGGGTAGGGTTGGAGTAGTGTATATATATTAATTAAGATGATATAGTATATATTAGTGATATTATGATATATATTAGCGTACAGTGGTTATAGCTATATTAGTTGTATATGTTGATCTAGTAGCCTGTTACTATTAACTGTATACATATATAGTTTGGTCGGTTTATACTAATACTGGGGTTGGGTTGGGCTGTCGCGTTTTCGTTATGTGTGGTTTTGCTGTGGCGGGGCCAGCTACCATAAATGATAGATACCTAATAAGCTCTAGTAGTATTATATATATTGATTTTATAGGTATACTATATCATTATATATTCTATTAACCTTTATTAGTATTGATATTTAGGGGTTCATTAATATGCCAATTCAGTAGACTTAAGATTTTTTTGGCGATCTCAAATTTTGTCCTTATGAGAACAAATTTTTGTGATATTAAGGTATGTTATATATATAATTATAATATATTATATTATAGATTATTATCATTATTTTACTTATAATTAGAGTTCAATAGAGTGATAAATTTTTTGTGTCATTTCAAAATAATAGTATTTTTATGAAAGGGCTTATATATATTTCTTAAAGGGTGGATTCTAGAGCTATTGCATCACTTCTTACCCTATCTCTAAGGACTAATATTTTAATAGTATCAGCTTTATATATCTATAAAATTTAATATTTTATATTTATTACTACTATTATGGCCAGATCTATAACTCTAGAACTAAACGATATATTCATTTTTACATTATAGTGGCTGGATGAGATTCATCGCTGACTTACATATTATATATAGTTGATTTTTAGAGTATTATTTATAGTTATTAGTAAGAAAAAATTAACTTAGAATTATTATCATATATCGGGGTGAGAGTAGAGAGGCTATAGCTAATATTACGATATTATATATATATATATATATATATATATATTATGTATATACTATAGTATTATATTGACCAAGCCAGCTAACATAGTAATATTAGGAAGTATCGTATATATATATTAGTACTTTTATATGAGATATTTCTTCCTCGTCATCGGTATTATATCCTTAATATTATCTATTATATCTTCGATAATAACTATATAGGCATCTTTTAGGTAAGTAACTATTACGGTAAGTAGTATTTAGGGTGTCTCGTCGGTATTGCTGGGTTTATAGCGTATTATATTTATTATAATATTGAGAATTCTTGCGGAAGCTTTAAAATCTGAGTGGCGTTATGCCATTTGTAAATACTGGACAAAAGATAAATAATGAATAAATTGAATATAGAATAAATAAAAGGTTATATTTTTATAAATAGAATAACATTTGAATATTGTGATTGCACTTTAAGCTTCTTAGTTAAATATGTTATGATGTATAGTTAGGGTTATGTTTATACATATGGATTATATATAGTATTGTATAGTGTTATAGATTATATATATTATATAGGATAGGATGTGATGTACTATATATATATCTGGTAAGAGATGGAGCTATAGACTACATTGAGAGAGGAGCATTATATATATACTACCGAGAGAGTTATATGAGAGCCTTATCTGTTAATATATATATTATTCAAGCAGTGGGAATATTTTAAAAATATATATTTTAAACCAATATAAATAATTAGGTATATATATATTATATTTATTAGGCGCGAGTGTGAGAGTGGGTTATATATTGTATTACAATTAACAAAGAATATATTATTAAATTGCAAAAACTTAGTAAAGTTAACTAAGATATTTTCTATCTTATGAACATAGCTTATTTGATATTTATATATACATATTTGTATTTAGGAGTAATATATACAATGATTTAATTTTCTGATTTCTGGGATATTAATAGTATATAAATGTTTTCGGTATATTATTATATATATACGTACTAATATAGGTAGTAGTTATTTATATTGATATTTTAGTAGCTAGGTGGAATATATAAGTAATAATTTTTATATTATATACTAGTTAGGGTAGTGGGGGAGGTTAGATACTACAGGGTAGTCGAGTAGGGGGGTGATGTATATCTATATTAATAAAATAGTTGATATATTGTATGCATATATATTAGTAGTACCTAATATATATCTTATAACCTATAATAAGGAGGTGTCTACTATAAGTATACGATATGTATAGTATAATTAATTGTAAAGACTCATATATTGTATATAGGTAGTAGGCTATATATAAATATATATATATATAGTAAATCAGTATATATATATATATAATCCTATATTACATTATTTTATAATTATTCACATTATTGATTAAAAAACTCTAATTTTTGGACGGTTTGGTTAAATTGAAAGTTATTATGACACATTAAAATGCAGTCTCCTGAGTCATATAAAATGACAAACAAACAGACCTGCAAAGTTACTCATAATCTCTTAAAAAAAAAAATTGAAAAAAAAGATTTTGATATATCTTAGACAAACAATACCAATAAAGAGTCAATTATATTAATAAATGTCATAACTGGGAGGCAATTATAAGGTAATTTAATTGTGCTGAGAGATAAATATAACAATTCATAGGCATTAGTCCATATAATTATTATTATTTATATATTATTATTAATATTACTTAGATTTATTATTATTATATTATTATTATTATTTATTTATTATTTATTTTATTTATTAACTAGTGGGAGAGGATTCCTTAAAATGAACTGTAACTTATGGTTATAGCACAGCAACAACGACAACAATTACTACTACTACTACTACTACTACTACTATACTACTTCTTACTATAACTACCACTACTAGCTACTACTACTAGAGAGAAAGAATAATTAATAATATAGAGAAAATAATATAATAGATAATTTGAGATAATAATAATAATAATAATAATAATAATAATAGTACCAATGTGAATAATATATAATAATTAATAATAATAAATAATAATAATAATAATAATAATAATAATAATTGTTGAGCTTTTCACAAAAGTACATAATTTGAAAATAGTAGTAGAGACAGATATAATAAATAATTTGATTAATTATTGAAATAAAATTCATGAAAAAAAAAAAAAGTTAGGTTAATATCGTTCAACTGGGGTCCTTCTTATGCCTCGAATGTTGAATATTTTTGTTAGCATTATTTTCTTCATACTGGCAAGTGGATCCTTCTGGGTATTTTGGAATAATTCAGGTAGGCTTCTCTCACAGGCAACAAGGTTAATAAAATTCTCAAAGACTGAAATAGGGCTACCAAAGTTTTTAAAGTTAAGCTGTTTGTGAGTAAAGTTCTTTCAAATAAACATTTTTCACAAGATTTTTCTCTATAACAACTAAGTCTAGAGAGCTTATAAAACATTTAAAATAGATAATAATGAATGGTATAATAATAATTTAATAATAATAATAATAATAATAAATAATAAATAATATATAATAATATAATTATGATAATAATAATATAATATTAACTAATCATAGTATAATAAGTTTATCTTTAATCATATTTAAGCTAATATTATTATTATTATATATTAGTATTAATATAATTACATTAATATATATTATACTTTTATTATTATAGTATTATTATATTATATTATTATGATATTATTTGATATTGATAGTGATTATTTTATTTTATAATTATTTGTATTAGTGATTTATTATATTACATTATTATTTTAGTTATTATTGATTATTAATGGTCGTCGTCTTTATTTCAATAATATTCACAAAATTATATATGCTTTAATGAGATAGCGAGAGAGCGAAGCTAGTTGGAGTTGGATATGAATTAATAACGGTAGTTAATTGAATATTGGGTGTTTAACTAATGAAGTACATAATTGAAAGTATATAACAATTAATTAGAACTAACAATTAGTAGTTCCTCAACCATTAATCTTTTTTCTATGTAAGATTCGTAGATAATGGAAAATATGAATTATTTTGGGAATAATCAGTAATTCTGATAGAAATTGAACGTTAAACTTTAGCGATTAAAATTTTGGAGATAAGAAGATATTTAAATTATTCAAATGAATTTATAAATAAATAACATTAATTTAAAAGGTTATAATACAATTTTTAATAATAAAGTAGATGATAATAATAATGATTGAATTAATAGGATGGATATATATATAATATGCTCGGTTATATGAATATAATATTAATATAATGATATATATAGAGAAATATGATTGAGGTAATATATAAGAATTATGATTAGAATAGATATAACTATAGGAGTAGATAAGTAATATAATGAATAATAATATTATAAGATATTTCCAATTAATAATGTTTAATAATGTATATATTTAATTGGTAATAAAATGATAATGATAATATCAAATATTTAATAATAATTAGATAATAATTAATGATTAAATAATTTTATAATAATAACAATATTATTATTTTTCATTATTATTATTATTATTATTTATTATTAGATTATAAATTTCAATTATATTTATTATTATTATAATTTTGTTATTATTATTTGTATTATTATTATGATATTATATTCTATTTTATTGATATTATATTATTTATTCATTATTATTATTATTTTATTTCTTCTTATTTGTTAACCAATTTTTATTTGGCTAATAATGAAGAACATAAACTTATAATAACGCTACATGTTAATTAATAATAATAATAATAATAATAATAATAATAATAATAATAATAATAATAATATATAATAATAATATATAATAATAATAATAATAGATAATAATAAAGGAGATTTTTAAATCATATGAAAATCATATCTAAAAGCTAAAGAATTATCGAAGAGCCAAAAAAAATTTTTTACAATCTTTAATAATTAAAATAATATATACAAAATTTTAACACACACATTACCTACAGAACACAACCTGCTTATTAATATGATTTAATTAAATTGTTTTTAAATAACTTAAAAGTTTAGTACTTTATTTTAGTAAAAAGTAAATATGAAAGGAAGAGAGAAAATACATTCATATCAACTTAGATAAATAATAAAATATATAATAATAATGAATAATAATAATAATAATGAATATATAATAATAATAATAATAATTCATTAATAATGATGAGGATAAACTGATATAACATATTGGTAAACTAATTATAAAATAAATAATATAATAATAATTATATAAAAGAAATTCAATATAATAATTATATAAATAATATTAATTATAATAAAATTAGAACAATAATAATAAACTAAGGAATAGTGATAATAATAGAGAGATAGATAATAATATAATAAATGGAAAGTGATAGCCCATGTCTAACTGAGGATACGGATCATCTATAATATAACTACATTACACAAAATAAATGTCTCAGTAATATATATTATATATTATATGATAATATTATAGTATTAAAATTATTATTAAGGTATATAATATATTATTATAGTATAGTTATATATATATAATCTTATGTATATATACTATTTAGTGAGGATCAGTGTATATATATATATATACCCTTATTAGTTATAAACCTAATAATATATATACATGACAATAATCAAATAATAATAAGTAAAGAAAATGCTCACAGTATTAGAAAATTTAGGTTTTAGCTTGTCTGTTTATATAATTAATTAATATAATATAATATATAAAAGAGCAGCATTTAAAGATAATTATAAAGAATGTTTCAAGGGAAATCACTCGATCTCCTAAATAATGAGTAATTAATCATATTTTGTCTAAAGTTTCTGGTATGTGATATATAATTATGGTAGTATATACTTAGTGAGCTATGGATATGATATTATACTAGTTATATAAATATATAGGAGAAAATCATAGGTAGTATTATATCTATTTATATTAAATATAGCTATAGTGTATTTATTAGACTTCGGTAATACGTATATAAAGTTTACATTATATAACTTGGGTGAGTATAATATATATATTATATTATAGGTATATATCTTATATTGATAAGGTTTATATTATATTTACTAATTACGGACATATATTTATATATAGTACTATCATTATTATATGTATATATTAGTGTAGTACTTTATCATGAAGTAGCTAAAAGAAATAGCTATAATTCTTTTATTTATCACCCTACTTGCGGTAACCTCTATATATATCCATTATAAGGTAGTATATCATATTAATATATATATATACTACTTATATCTATCATCTCTCTGAAGGAGTAATATTGTTATCATAATTATTTTTTTTTTCTATTGTTATATGTCGCCACTAGCTAGTCGGTTAACTGTTTTTGTCAGTTAATAGTACTAGATTAGTTATATGTACTAGAATATTATATATATATATGTAATATTTATGTGATGGGGTGTATATATATATAAAGAGATTTTTTATTTACTATTATATTATATATGATATTATTGTAAAAAAAAAAAAAATAAAAAAAATAAGGTTGGAATAATTTTATAGTAATCTCAATAATATTTTATGTACAGTGCTTAAGAAGTTATCCGATTGTTAGCAATAATATTTCATTATATTTTTTAGGCTTTTGTGATATTTAGTAAGAGATACTTATAGTTTGTATATATATTACTTTGTTAGTTATTATATGTATGATTATAATAGATATATAATAGTAATAATATTATACTATAGTAAGATTTTTATTATGAATGCATACTTGCTATTACAAATATGATTGCACGAGATTTATATAATAAATAAATAGATACTATATAGTGGGTCATATGTAGTGATTATATATCTAGGTACAATTAGGATATATTAGTATTATACTCCCTGCTTATATTATTGATATGAATATGGCATTGTATATTATCTATATAATAGATAATATATCGGTAATAGGTTGTTTTATTTGGATTGTTAAACAAAGTAATGAATAGTTTATTATTATTAAATACTGTTTTCATTATTATTATTAGTCATGCTTTGCTTATCGATACTCCAACTGAAATGGAAAATAAATTAACATAATACGAAACCTATAGGATCAATAATAATAATAATGGGTATAAGATTAATAAAATAATAATAATAGAGAAATAATATAATATTTAATAACTAAAATAATAATAAATTAATAATAATAATATATAAGAAGATATAATATAATAAAAAATAAGATTATAATAATATAATAATAATTAATGAGATGTAATAAATAATAATAATAATGAGAATAATAATAAAGATAATAATAAGGTAATAATACAATTATATAATATTGAATAATAATAATAGAATTAATTAATAATAAGAATAATAATAATAAATCATATAATGAATTAATAAATCATTAATAATAATAATCGAGAATAAAAAGAACATTGAAAAGACAGCAATAACAACTTAACTACAATAGAATATTATTATTATATTCTATATATAATTTGAGATTATTATATTTATATGTATTATTAGTTATTATTATTATTAACAATTATATTATTGATTATTATTTATTAAAGTGATGGATATTATTATTATTATAATTTTGATTTATGGTTTGACATTAAGAATCGATGCAGTATAAAAGCTGCGCTAAGCGCAACGCGAATTTTAACAATATGAGTAAGTAAATAGTGTGCAGGTATCCAACCCAGATTCAATTCAACTTTTCACGCAAACCAAAAAAATTGACTAAAACAAAATAAAAGACTCACACACACTTATCATAATTTTAAAGTAATCTTGTATATATATATGTATTATTAATATTACTATTATGAGTATTATAATTTATACTATATTAATATATATATCTAGTGATAATATACACCTATATATATATATATATATTTTAGTGTCTTAGGGGTAATATATAAGCGAAGGAATATAGTTCGTTGTTTTTAGTCATAGAATTTTCAGAATCAATGAACAGTTAGGTTGTTTTTATGCACGATTCCCAGTAAATATACTGCGGTTATAGGGTGATATTAGTATTATATATATATATTATAGGGATATTCATTGCTGATTATTTAATTTTGTATGCATATGATAACGCGTATATACTAGTATATATTATTAATAGTTATATTATATATATATATTAGTACTTATTAGTAATTAAGTATATAGATATATATGGGTATAGTAATAATTAGTTATATATATGATGAAAATAATAATGAACTATAATATCTATAATTTCTTATATATATATAATATATAGGACTGCTATATTAAGAGAAAGGGAGTTATTTACTACTTCCTTTTGCATTCCATTCTTTTTTAATTACATTATATCCTTTACTATATCCTTTCACTGCTTCAAATTTTTGAGATATCTTTGAGACATCTTTCAGATACCTTTGGGATACCTTTGAGACACCATTGTTTAAGATACTTTAGATGCCTCGAGACACTTTGTATTTCCCGATCGGAGACCGAAGCTTTCTTTATTTCTAACTAAATCATCGTTTTTTGAGGGCCAAGCTCGTGTATTCCATAAGACTTCTAAAAATCTTTCTCGAACTTTCTTTTTTAGTATTTCAAATAATTTTATCATTGAAACTGAATTTCAAATGTATCTTATAAGATTAACATTTTATAAATGCATGGATAATTTATTTAATAGAAATTTAATTAGTGATTGTATTTATTTCTTAATTAGCAAAGTCATTAAATCAATTAAAATTTATTAGTTAAATTTTTAACTCAACTACCTTTAATTAACTTCCATTAATTTTTTTTAAGTGATTCGTTTAATTGAAAGTAATTTGAAGATGTTTAAAATAATTTTGTTATTGAGTTGTAAATTTCATTTCAAAACAAAATATTATTAGTTACCTTTATTAAGTTTAGTTTAACATTAATATTAATATTTTTACATTAAATATAATTAAATTTATTATTAAGCAATTTCCTTTATTTTAGAAGAAAATTATATTTCTATATATATATAAATTATGTTTAAATTAATTATTTGTTTAATTAATATGAAAATTGTTTAATCAATTAATATTTTGCAAATTCAAAATATTTTCTTTACTTTCGCATTTTATACCTTAAAGATCTTTCTTGAGAATATTTTTATATTATAAATAAACTAGAGAAATTATATATATAAAACAAGTAAAAAATTGAAGTAATAAAAATAATAAAATATTCAATATTGATAATTTTTTAAAAAAAATACAACACAAATAAAATATAAATTTAAATAAATTAGTTTTAAAAAAAATAGAAAACTTACCATTATTGTCAAACCAGAACAAATGAAAAAGAAGTATTTTATTCCAATAAAAATCTAGCTTTAATTACTGGATATTGCTGAGAAGATAAAAAAAATGAATGATGAAATATATTAAGATAATAGAAGTGTAAGGAAAAATCAAGAATAATAAAACTTTTACATTAAAGGGGATTTCTTTATTCATTTAACTTAAAAATTATGTTTATTTTATTCCCAGGCACTTTTTCTTCAATTTCCGCCATTTTAAATTTCTTCTTTTTTTTCTTTTTTTCTTTTTCTTTTTTTTTTTTTTTTTATTGTGGTAGAAAGTTTATATGCTGTCCTTTTAGCTTAAATCCTCTCATGGAGAATTTTACAACTGCTCTTACTACTATTCCTTTAGTAATAACATTATACAGCATATATATTCATATAGTATTGTTTGTAACTTCATATATATATTTATGTATATTATACCTATTATAATTATATATATGATATTATTAGTATATACTATACAATACCCACATTGGATATAGTATTATTAATATAATATATATAGTAATATAGTATAGTAAGTATATTATATGTTATAAATTAGTATATTATATTACTATACTAAGTAACTAGCTATTTCATTATAACAATCAAGCACATTTTTTGCAGGACAATAGGGTAGCCGTTGGGTCCGCTGCAAAAAAAAAAGAGAGAAAAAAAAAAAAATAAAATAAAAAAATCATAATCCATTGCTATAGCACTTGAATAACGATGGCTAAACATTCAGTAGATCATTTTGCGTGCGAAATAAATATGCGAAATCCAATGAATAAGTCATTGATTGTGTCAATTAAACACTCTTCTCAAAAAGATAGATTGCCATTACACTGATCTTCTTCATATTACTTCTAAATAGTATTTATTCTAGCATAAGTGCTATGAAGGAGTTAATGACTTCCTCTTATCACCACAAAATTTTAATTCAATTTTGGACTTATTATGAGTAGATAACAAAGGTTTGTTTATTACTTAGCAAAATTCTTGACATTCTGTGAATCTTCATTTTAAAAACCAACAATAAAAAAAAGAATAATCACGAAATAATTTAAAACTTCTAAAGTATTTGATGTAGTACAATTTTCTAATTCTCTTATTGTTACCGGGTCCAAGATGGCTTTATATTATATATTAGTATTTATATTATGTGTTAGGGTATATGTATATATATAGGATTTATATATATTTATATAAGTATGGCTTATTATATATATTATAGTATATGAGAATCAAAATAGTGGGGGTATATATATTTATAGGGGAATATATTCCTACAACACTAACAAACATAAGTGAGAGTTAAGAATTAAATTGGTCACAGATTTTAACAAAAGATAAGGATTTTATATGTATAACTTTTTTTATTTTAAAAGAGAAAATAAATAGTCAAAAATAAAATATAAGATTTGGAGTAGTTAGAAAATTGTCATTCGAATTTTAAAGAGAAAAAAAAGATATGTCAACAAAAATCGAAAGTTCTTCCGATATTTTGGAGGGATTGTATATACATTTAGGAAAATGAGATAATTGAGTGATTTTTTTGGTAAGGTGTAGTACTGTAGAGAGTACTGAAGCTGCATAAGAAAAATAGGTGCCAAAATTATATTCCAGTATCTTTTGATAATTCATATAAAACAATATACATATTTTTTCGTAAAAAGCGAAGAAGCAACATAACTTTATTGATCTCTATATATTTGTATAGAAATTTAATATAAGAAAGTATTGTGTATAGGAATAACATCAAATGAGTTTTTGTACTTTGTTTGGATTTCCCTCAACAGCAAGTCAAATAAAGAAGAATATTATTATATTCGATCTATACCACCTAAGTGATTATGATTTTTCCTCTTATATTTACTACAAGTCAGAATAAATCTATAGGGTTATTAACCCAGACATCCTTTAATATTTATAGTAAACTGGATCATTCAGTGTTGGGATAAACATTGATTGGAGTGGTTTTAAAAGTTCAAATTGACAGTAAAAGATGTTGTATGTATTGCTGACAACGTGTAAGAACATTCACAGAATCTAGACTTGATAGAATAAGCCTCTCTTCAAAGACTAAAGAGATACTAAAACCCATCCCTAAATCTCAAGAATTAGCGTCAGGAACCAATTGCGAAAGCTACAACGAAAATCAAGAAGCAAGAGGAAAATAAAAGGTTTCCAAGCTTGTTAGAGTGGTATATATATATATTATATATTAACGGAATAATAGATGAATATTGTATTCTTAGGGTTAATCACTATTTTATTACTAGTGACTATTCTAGTGATAGTTATGTTGAGTATAATATATATAGTTATATTATAGTCACTAGGTAGTGACGAGATAATATATTTATATATACGTAAGTATCTATCGCCCTATCAAGGTTAGGTATGTATTGTGACGCTATATATTTTTGAGTATAGGATTATAGATAGTGGTTACTATCAGTAGTATATATTGTATAGTTAATAATCATTTTAGAGAAGATTTTGCAACTTCCCACTTTGGTCATTTAATTAACGAATTATAAAACCTGTCTAAAATAAATTATTGGTTTGTGTTATTCAATCTAATTTTTTAATATATTATAAAGTTGATCTACCTAATATTAATCGATAGTGATAATATGTATAGATAGGGTAATATATTTTAGTAATATTATATCATGGGTAGTATTATGAGATATTATGGCATAGTTAGAGGGTATATAGGTAGGTATATATATATAGTATGTATAGTTTTAGTTAGTATATATATTTATAGCTATATATAATAATAAGGTAAGTCGCAGAGTGCGCGTCTAATTAATCCCGAGAGCCATACTTCTCTTACATTTACTCTTCGAATATTTTACTCTTAATGTGTTCATGCACTTTCTGCCCTTATTACGCTAAGAAAATGTTATACCATTTGGTTCATTCTACAGAAATTATCGATGGCCTTTTTCTCACACAGAAAATGCAATCGACTTGCATTAATTCACTTCTCTGTTGTATCAGCAACATTAAAAAAAATAGCATTATCAGTTAGAAGAGAAAAACTTCGATAAGAAATAGTCTTTTTAATCACGCCTCGAGACGCGCGCGAGAGAGAGAGAGAAGATTATTGCATAACGGTATTTAACTGCATCGTTTTGTGCTGGTCACGGTCTTCCTACATCATTAACTTCTGCAAAATTTTCAGTCTTTATTCTATTTAGTCACTATTGAACAGAAGTAATCTCTCTTCCTCTCAACGACGTGGTCTGTTCTCGTGCCCTTAATTTGGAGTCTTAGAAAATTTTTACCTTTATACGGCGTTGACTAATCTTGACGATCTCGACTTAGTTCATTTGATTTGTTTGTTTGGCTCTTAAATCAACTGACTATCCTAAATCTTCTACTACCTGAAGTCTGAAATTTCAAATAGAGGATCTATGTTTTTCTATTGTTTTTTTTTTCAAACGGATCAGGCATCGGTTGATATTTCTGCTTAATATCAGCTAATTACTTTTCTTATTTCTTAAAACACAGCTGGTGACTAGCAAAATCATGTCTCCATTCATAACAGCCTCAAACATAATGAAACAGCCTCCAAACCGTATCCCTAATCATCTTGGAGATGAATATTAAATCTTTTCATTTATAATCCTTCTCCTTAGATCGCCGGGACTTCCGAGATGGGTGACTGTAGTTTCCCAGAAAAAATAAATTAGGGTAAATTTTTTTTTTAAATTTCAAATTTTAAAACTTCGTATTTAACCACAAAAATGTGAATAGTTTGAAGAATATTTTGTTAAAATACTCTGCAATAAATAATAATTACTGCATTTATTTATATTATTAAATTTACATCTTCCAAACAGACCGATGGGTTGTGAAGTTGATCGTCTTGTTGATTTTGCGTCGTGGCCAAGAAAGGTTAACTAACATTGAGTTAGTCAATAATTTGTAACAACTAAATCCGTTCACTGTTCCTAATGAAAACCACATTCCTTTAATATTTGAAAAGAATTTGATTCTCACTGAAAAATTAATATTTTATAAGACAATCAGTAAATTTAGGATATTGAATTTCCAATTCTGGAACCACTATATTCGTAAACCAACTTTGGTAGTATACTCCATATATATCAGCGAACTAAATTTTTGTCTCTTTATATATAACTATATAAAAGACTTTTCATTACATCATGAGCTTCTTAGCACTTTTTGGATCACGCCTCTTCTCCATTAAAGAGTTTGTTTCATCGTAAAGAGCTGGTTTGAGAACAGACAGAAAAGGAGTAAAGCATAGATTTTCAGAATTTTCAATGTATGTTTCACTTTCAAAGAATAATGAATTTTCACAACAGGATTATGCGACATACTCTTTTGGTATTTATTATTTCTACTTAACATGGATATTTCCCTATTTTCTTGTATCCTGAGAAAGTTTAAAAAAACAAAATTTTTGGACTGGTTTGATAAATGGTTTTACTTTACTGGTTTCCCTTCTGAAGAATGTGAAAATATGCTAGATTCCCTCCCACCTGGAAATACAGATTAAATAAGCTGAAGATGGTGTAGTGCAACAAAAGGCGAAGCAAGCTTCTCCTTGATGTTAACTTCCAGTTCCTCACAAGACTTTTATAATCCTCTTAGGCGGTTTCTTTGTCCAAACACGGCAGTTAAAACTAGGGAACGAAAACTTCTCAGCTAGAAATGATTAAACCGGAACATAAATTAAACCACCTCGTCAATAGGAAAATTACGACGAAAGAGAATTGCTTCTCATGCTGTCTTACTGGTACTTATAATTAGCTCATTTTAAAGCAATAGAAAACTACTGAGTCGAAATCTGAGGAATGTGACAAGATCTCAAAATATACGCTTGCATAGAATATAAGAGCATGGTGAGCTCTTGTCTCGTAGTCGTAAGGAAACTACATAAAGAACTTCTTCACCTCAGTAAAACAAAAGCACCAGAGGTATGAACTATAAAAAATATAAAATAGTTTATAAAAAAAAAGAAAATATTAATGGAGATCTGACAGCAGGAAATAGTTTTCACTCTTTCTCTTTTTTGCTTTCCAATACCTTATCATTATTAGTTAAATGTAAGATTACACTAGACCCCATACTGTTCAAGCAGATTGGAAAAATAAAATTTTTTTGCTGCCAAAATAGTAATTTTATCGTATTCTTTCTCTAATCATTTTGGGTGATTTCATCAGTGTTTAACACTGTCTATGGTTTGTCTCTAGTTCTGAAGATACAACCTTGAGTAATTAGTTCTTCAGTTTTGCTATTAGTGCATATTTCCAGTAATATCGTTTTTATTTACCTTTTTTTGAAGGGGGCTCCTTTATATAGTACTCTATTTTTCATATTTTTCAGAGACATGATGAGTACTTCACGCAAGAGTCTGTTTGAATAACCTTCCTGTCTCCTGGCTACATCTGTGGTTGAAAATTGCAGGCGGAGGAATCCAAAGAAGAGAGAGACTTAACTTTGTGAAGCAAGCATATCTGGCATACTTTGGAAGAAACTCGGAAGACCAAATAATTCTTGGCTCTCATATGTTCCTGTAATACGTTGTGTCGAAATATCTACGTCAGTGAAAATTGGCGAATGAAAATGGTTTAAAATAAATTTGGTGTGCTTATGGTATGCGAGCCAAACGAATCACCTGCATGACTAGAGTATTTTTTAGTTTGGTAACTAGAACGAGTGTATCAATCGGTTACAAGAAACGTATAATTTGAGTGAATCCGGATTTGAAGCGATCAAGTGACCTGTACCGACGGGCTCCGAACGATGTCCCATGCTGCCAGTGTTGTACACGTTACTAAGCTCACATTACCTATCAATTGTCGTGAAATGCAGAAGATACTCAGTGATTGGTTTGCACATTCGTGCAGAAATGTGTAGTTGAATATGAAGAAAGTACTTCTATCACAGCTAATCAGTCTCAGGCCAGAAAATCAAGATTAGCATCGATAAGTTGTTCAACTCCTCGCAAGCAAGATTCTGCTTCTTTAGCAATTCTAGACTAAGTGAAAAAGCGTCTCAAGGTGAATTGTAAATGTAAAGCTTCTTTTCGACAAGAGAAGGTTTAGATTTCGTCATTTCAATTGAAGAAGATACCTATGTATACTCGTTAAGGAAAGGATCCCTGCTCCGTTTTCTGCAAATGGGGTTACTTTATATACCGACCAGAGGAGTGATGGCGATTGTTTTAGTGAATTAGTTCAACGAGAAGCTTGAAGTGTTTATATGTCAAGCGAGAGTCTGAGTGGGCAATCGATTCAAATAGGTCACTCAACAAAACTGAAAAAGGGATAGAAAAGAGTAAGGATGATCCTTATGAATCTTGCAGAGTAGTCTTAGATATAAAATGAACACCAGTGGTCTATATGTGTTGATTTGAAGTATGGGGCCAACTCTATTGGGCAATCAAAGCGGATATTCTAGTCCCCTTGTTTCAATGATGTCTTGTGGGATAGTAGATGCTAAAGGAAGAATCACTGGGAAATAGAATTTTATGGACCCTGCTAGGAAAAATAAATGATCTGTTAGTTGCAATGACAATATGAGGAGCATCATTAACTGGCGTACCAACTGGTTGAGGAAAAATTATTTTCACCACTCCACACAAACTGGGACTGATGAAGCAATTTGTAAGGCGCTAGACAAAGATGGTGAAAGTGTTTTCCTGCAATCTGCTTGCAGGTTTGCACCCATTTAATGACATCCACAGCCACTTTTCTTAATGTTGTCCTTCAAAGCCACAATCATTCCAGGATGAAATTCATAAAATTTCCATGACTGAATGTTGGAAAGGGCATCTGCCTGGAAAAGTTTGTCTTGTTTGCATGAACGTTTTTGGGCAGGGCCATAAGATCGCGAAACTGTGTAGACTCGTAGTCAGAAATGCTTTCTCATAGACTCTAAAATTGTGATCTAATAATGCAGCATTTAAAATTCCACTTCTACATAGTTCACGCCTTAGATCGTTTTCCGAATATCTAGGGATGTTTGGGTGAGTCACCAAAGGGAGAGGGTGTCCATCTAAGATTTCAAAGCTGGAGGAAGAAACAGATACCAATTGCGAGAGTGGACTACACACATATGGGAGAGACTATTGTTGACTGTTGTCTATCGGTGAGTTGTCAGCTTCTTGCACACAGAAGACAATCATATAGACAGGCGATTGTAGATGCATAATTGTGATTTCAAAAATGTAGCGAAGGAATGTTATGTACCCTTTGAGCATTTTTAATGTACTTATCATTAACAATTGGTATATATTATAGTGCTTCGTGTAATATATGTTTTATTTGTGAATTACGTTACTGGGACCTAACAGTGAGTTATATTATACTATTGATTGTATTTTTTTGCTTTGTTAACGATTCTTAAACTCTTCTCGATCAGTCTAGGAATCTAGCTCGCTATTGTCGTGCGCAATCAGTGCAACAATTTACCTATGTCATTTTGTCTGTTCAAATGTTTTCTTCGCAAAATCTTTTTGTTGCCAGTGTTATGCGTCACAAAAATTCCAAATTTTCTATAAAACACACTATCGACTCTATTTTTGCTATTTATGACGTTGATCCGTGCTTCTATAAGTGATATTTGAGACTATGTTTTATGCCCAAGTCTGTACGTGTCGGATTGTGTGTAAAATTATAAAAATATTATATTATAGGTCGGTATGATTGTATAGGTTTATATATAAGGGTTATATTATAAGTTATATATATTTTAGTATAGTAGTTTATATTATAGGAAGAAGGTAAACTAGTATAATATATTAGTATTAGTATTACTGGGAAACGAGATATTATTAAAATAAATATATATTTATTAGTTTATATATTATAGGTAGAGAGTATAGTCATGTGATAGATAGGATATTATAGATATATATATATTTTCTATATATTAGTATAGATAATTATAGGGGTAGATAGTATTATATTGTATGTGTTATAGTAGCGTATAAGTATTATATATATATATATATAGAATATTATATAATCTAATATTTATATTATATAACTTGATCTAGTGGTTGAATTACCTCCCCCTCCCCTTCCAGTTGGTAATTTTCTCAGTATAGGGAGAGCATTCCAAGGCACTATCATGACCAGTATTCTCGACGTCCCGGGCCCCCAATATTTCCGCTGTTATCGTCCACAGTTCTTCTTTACAACTGAGAAGCTGTCCTTTACACAATTATACGAACTCCATCCTTTTTAGAGAAAAGAATATGGCAACTGGCACGATTAGCCTCCTTATTTGAAGTCAATAAGGGGTTCTTCCAAAATTCCCCACCCTCCTCATTTCACGAGTGGCAGTTCCTTAAACTCAGTCACTTTGTTAGTTGACGTGAGCTAGGGATTGCGTCATGCCTGTCCTTGTCGCCTGTCCTTCTCTCTTCATTAATTTCCAAAACCTTGCGTGGCTTTACACTAACGTCCCATTTTTTGTTGAAACCAGTTCACCTCTCTGCCTCGCAACACCTATTTATCTTTTACTCTTACCTCGAAATATTGTGTGCTGTGGCAGCTGACTATATGTCGAATCTTTAAAGTGTCTATACACAGAGCTCTAAAGATATCTGAAGCTGCCGTGCCCTTCGGATATCTAGCCTTCTTTTTATACCTTCTCTCTCTGATGCTCTTCTTTCCGTCGTTCTTTCGCAATTGCTTGTAGACAACTTATTTCAACAGATCAGTCAGTTAAATCATTTAAATTAAATATAAATAGTGGTGTTCTTACTTCCAACTCTTTTTCTACCTTGATGTGGGCCTTCTCATTTTATGAACCTTACCGCGGCGTTTCCCCGGCCGAGTTAGTGAAAACAGGAGAGTTAATATTTCAAAAACCCCCTTCCGCAAAGCCCATTCCCCCCTAACATTAAATATCTGTTTGCCGCTAAGAGGCGGCTCAGACCTTAGAGAACAACCTCGTGATGATGTCTCGAAGTGTTGATGGAATCTGAGAACAAAGTTGTTTTCATATAGCGTCAAAAACTCGTACTTCTGCAGTTGCGTGTGAGAGCAAAAGCTGAATCATAAATATTTCCACGCACATTTACATTAACACATCTTCTCGAAGCACAAATTAAACTTCGCTCTGACCTTTACGCTTATCCGTTGGAGTTGTTTTTTGCTGCGGTCTTAATCTAGAAGGATGCACATTCATCTCTTTTTAAAGCAGTATCTAATAGCAGCCTCGCGAGTTCTGAGTGCGCTTCCAGAATAGGTCTTTCACTACTAGAGCGACTTGGTCTTCTTTCTATAAGTTGGAGTTCGCGCTGTAGCGGTGGGTTCACACATGCACCCTTCCTTGAAGGTGGAGCCTTAAGGTGTTTGCATCTTATCAAGCTCTCTCTTCGCTCTACTGGATCTTTCCAGTCTCTTCTAAGCTTTAATGCATGAGAGTGAGTGTCTTTTATTTATGTATTAACTGAAGGTCTCGTTCGAACTCTCTCTGAACATACAATTTCTCAATTGATAAGGTAATCTTGCGACAGCCGTTTGCTACACAGTTTCAATCCTTTCTCTGATATACATAACTCATGCACCTAGACGTTTCAGCCGCTCACTGTTGCCGATTTTTATATGTATTCTCCAATGGAAAAGTCTGGAAGCCACTTCCTCTAACTGAGTTCCCCAACTACCTTTCACTACTTTCAAATGTGCTGTACTCGGAAGCATGTGGCCTTCAAAATTATTAGATTATGGCTTTAGGCAGTACTGGATGTTTTCTATAATTATCGGTTTTTATACTATATAGTTAGGGTTAGTATTAAG
>JABUQX010033202.1:0-49519 GCA_015478945.1 Trachelipus rathkii
TTTTATTGCGTATATGACTGATTATATATAGATTTAAACTCAATTGCCGACTAAAAATAATAAATCAGTTGCAGGCAGTATATAATCTTAAACAAAATCATTTATTGACTCATTTATTTACTTATCATTGACCATTGCAAATATCATATTAAGATTTATATCACTGCTTTGCAACTTTTCAAATTCATTTCATTGAGTTTTACTATATAATCCCAATCATTATACGCCAATATCAGTTTTGCAGGCCTCGAGTTTTCTTCCACTCAATACTGTTCTCAATTTCAAAATGACAGCTGGAAACGATGGTAATCCATATTATACGACGGCTTCCTGATTTTTTTTACCAGGTTTGAACTTATTGCACGAGGAATATGAAGCGGCAGATATCGAAAGAACTTTAATCTCATGTACAGATTGGTTAATCAAATCCCGTTTACCAATTATGCACCAAAATAAATTGGATCCACTATACAAATGGTTTATTGATTTACAGAATCCTTCGAATTAAGCCCCTTCTTTAAAACAATACATACCCAGGAATTTTTTACTGCAAAAGAGAATTATTGAAAATACCCAAAGTTATGAGATGTTGTCAAAAATTTACATTGCTTTCCCAACTCTTATAGGCATAGCCGGTTTTAGTGCTTTCTCTCGATGATAACAAGCAGAGAAAAACCGCAACATGTCGTCAAGAGGCGGTGCTTTGCAGTATTTGATTTTATTCAGCTAAAACTTTCGAGAAAAGGCACCCGAAGTCAGAAAATCACATTAATTATATAGTATAACCTTAAGGTAAGTTGATCACATTAGCATTTCTTGCTATATTTGGAAATATGCCGTCTTATATATACTTACTCTCCGTCTGTCTCCCCACCTAGTTTTCATTTAAAAATCTAATTTTGAAATTTGTTTAGATAAGGATCAGGTTAAACTGTAACTGGATGGTCTAACATAAAACAAGAACTTCACAAAATTAGCTGAGGTCCATCAAATTGGAATAGCAAAAAGATTAGTTGTCATAAATAAAAAGAATATTTTACTGTAATTTTGATATTAGATTTTAAAAATTTGACTTTAAAGTTGGTTTGCTTTGATATTAAGTTTCAGTCTGCACGAGCGGTGTGGGTGGTTAAAAATGAACTGTGGATTCAAGTAGGCGTCCTCTATAAAAAAGGGTGTTGCTAAACACTGCTCTATCTAATCTAACCAAAGAACAAACAGATTTTGTTAAATATTTCATAAAAAATCTCATTTCAGGTTTTGGCAGAATATAACCCACAACAGACACACACACCCATATTTATTCTAATATATATATATATATATATATAGTATATTATATTATATATATATATAATATATATATAGATATATATATATTATATATTATAATATATATATACTATAATATTATATACTTACTATATAATATATATATGTTATATATATATATTATATATATATCAGATATATATTAATATATATATATTATATATATATATATATATATATATATATATATATATAAATATATATAATATATAATATATAATAACATAAAATAATATAAATAATTATCTTTAATTGAAAAATAAAGCTGCTGTTCCTCACGTCTTGGATGTCTTTTATATTAATAATTCCCATCAATGAAGTAACGTAAGTTATTAAATATTCCTTTTCCTTTTCATCTTATTGCGCAATATATTAAAAAAATTAACTAGTTCGGATCAGTTATAAGAAGTAATAATTTATTGATTATTTGATTATTAACTTATCAGTGAGTCAATATATTTTGCGAACGGAACGTAACATTTGCAATCAAATTTATAACATCTTTGAATAATTTATTTGTTCAGGAAAATGTAATTGAAAACGAACTGAATCTATATATATAATATAATATATATATATATTATAATATATATTATATATATATATATATGATATTAAATATATATATACTATATATATATATATATATATATATTATCTATATACATATATTAATATTATATAATTATATATATTATATATATATAATATTATATATATATATCATAATATATTTATATATATATAAATAATATAATAATATAATTATATATATATATATATATATATATATATATATATATATATATATATATATATATATATATATATATATATATAATATATATAAATATATATACATATTATTTATATAGATAAAAATGAGTTGGACTTTGTTGTATTGCATCTAGTGAGTAGTCTTAGAAGTCTCTATTCAAGATAATATGCGTTGATAAAACATTAAATGTGAATAATGAAACTCAGGTAGAGTTAATTCTTTACTGTCATTAATGTTACAACTTAAAATGGTTAGCATCAATTTATATTTAACATATGAAGAAAACGATAATCAATATTGAGCAAAATAATAAATGAAAGTATCCTAAATCTAAAACCGAAAAGGGTCATGTGAAATTGGAACCAACGAATTGCTGTAAATATAAATATCATAATTGCAAACATACAGCAATTATATACGATATAATTTATAATTAATATATATAATATATATATAATATATATATAATATCATATATATATATATATATATATATATATATATATATATATATATATATATATATATATATATATATATTGGCTTTATGACTCTTACCATTTGATATTAGATAGCAATGATCTACAAGATATGGTTGACGTGGTAACAGCGAGAGTTCTTTTAACAGAATGTTTTAACAGTGAGATGTGAAGTAATTTATGCACTTAGTTAATTATGAAAAATCACAGTTTATCACAAATCATAATCGAAATATGAGGACTGAAAATAAGATAAAAGATGATAAATTTTAGATCAACTATTTGAGCACGCACAACTGTTTTCACTTCAAAATTCTAAAGACTCCGCATGAAGTCATTTCTTGAGAGGAATTGTCCACAACTTTTTAAAGCCAAAAGTCACTGATTGGTTTTTGTCAGTAATGACGTAGTTTTACTGAATTGTTTTAATAAACCATTGTTTATAGAGCCCCCTTACTAGGGTAATTGTTCGATTTCTAACACTTAAAGTTTTGTTTTGTTCCAATCACATAATTTTGGTAAATTGCTGCTTCAGGAATCCCTATTCATCGGAAGACGAAATCACACGATAGCTTGACAAAAGAGAATGGGAATAAGAGGAGAAATCAATAATGTGTCGAATGCAGGAGTACAGCAAAGTCTAAAGTTACGTAGCCGTCTAGGTTCGTATGTGAATGACAGAAGGTTCATGTCTAGGATTCATGTCTGAAGGATGTAATAGGAAAGTCATTCTAACAGAAAAAGCGAGATAGTTGTTTCAGAGTAACATACTATACCCAACGAATGAACATAATCACTAAGGACTTGGAACATAAAATTTATTGAAGAAACATGTAATAAGATTCAAATTTTGAAAGCTAACACAATTGAGTAGGAAGGTACAAGCATACCTGTAATACATTCAACAACATGGAAGTTATTAGTTACATAAGAAACAACATATCGAGTTTCTTATAACAATTGGACTAATGACATAGAAAAAAAAATAAAATCAGTACATAAATCACTTTAAGAGTATATCACAGACATGTACATATTAACGTGGTGCAAACGATTTAAAGAGAACAGAAACAGAAACGAATTTTAATGAAACAAGCAAAGGAGCGGAATGATAAGACTCAATCAATAATAGTAATTATTCGAGAAAAATAAGTCGCCAGTATGTTCTTCTTTAGATTTCAGGGATGTTTGTGAAGCATGTTTTATTCATTAAGGTTGAAAAGTATAGTTTAATTATAGGATTAGGTTATGTAAGCAGTACTTAAAATAAAACAGTAAAGCAAATTACATCAACTTAAGAAAGACACATAACTAATTAATACACAAATGCTTAAAATTAAAAGCACATATGTAGGACAATTTTACACAATGTAATATCATTCACGAGTATGTATAACTAGTTGTGTTTCATATTTTTCGCAATTTTCATTTTCTTTTCATTATTTTTATTTTTCTTTTTTTTAAAAAAAAATTAGGCATAGTACGCCAATTATATAAAAGTATTAGAATATAAACATATAAAAAAGTATAGAAAATAAAAACATATATAAGTATAAGAATAACACTTAAAGAATAGTACATTATGTGTAACTAATAAAAGCAATATACACTTAAAGAATATTACTTAGGTGTAACTTACGTACTATGAGTATAACACTTAAAGAATATGTACTTAGGTGTAACTTAACGTACTAAAGGATCGAAATCACGCGCGCATAACACACGAAAGTTCGACTTACTTACCTTACATAATTAATTAGATCGCGCGCTCTAGAACACACGATGTAGTTTGATTTCTTAAACTACTACTATACAATTTACATTTACATACTTATTCAAGGAATCACCGTGATAAATATGAGGTGGAACACGCAATTTAATATGTGTGTTCTGTGGGTAATAATTATATTGTGATTTGGTATATGATTGATATGGTTTATGTTTCTTGGGTTAGGAATAGCTCCAGTGCTGGCAAAATCCTAACCATGAAGGTGTAGGATGACAGTAGTGAGCGTAGAAGTTGAGGTAAAATAATGAAGAGGAGTTTGTACATCCGTATAGGAGTAGAATTGGAAAGGGTATTTAAAATGTTGCGTACAGGTTTACATTTTCCCTTTGTTGAAAAAAAATAAGTGGAGTAGAAATAATCAGATGTGTGAATTTTGGTTGAAGTTTCGGAGGTAATTTAGGTGGAAGCTTGGGTGTCAATTCAGGAGGAATATCTCTTGATTTTAAAGGCAGTGTAGGAGGAATGTCTCTTAACTTAAAAAGTAAGGTAGGAGAACATTTTCTTGACATATAGGAGTAAGGCCAGGAGGATTACTTATGGACACATCCAAGGAAATGCTAAATAGTCCAGAACAGACCTAGAACGCCATTGGGATTTGGGGGAGTCCAGGAAAATAAATTGGATCAACCTGAAGGGAAGAGGGTGATCAGGATTAACAGGAGGAGAGGTGACTCGCCTCGCATGGGATGCGAAGTCTCATTGAGAGTTGCCAGGAGGACCTTAACATTGTGGATGAGCAGTACGGTAGGAGGATACTATTCGTTATCATCCTTAACCAAAGGTTTCTCAGAGAAGAAGGGGAAATTGACATGTTAGGCGACATATTACATCATTATATCTATAGGACTTCTTAAACACCTTGGCTGTTGGTCTGGGGAGATGGAGGACCACTACTATGAGTAGAAGAAGGTAGTAAACATAAAGAAAAAAAAGAAAGAAAGACAGAAAGAGAGAGGCATAGAACTCTGACCAGACAAATTAGGTTGAGAAAAAGGAAAGAAAGCTGTGGAGAGCTATAAGAAATATTCTTTCGTAAAGAATGGGTTAAATAAGGATTAAAACTTCATTTGGATTTCGTGCAAAGATGGAATCGGATGAACCTTATGGGTGTTTAGTTGATGGGGGAGTATGATGATTGTCTTGGGGAAGACATGTAACGAGGAGGTACGAAGATTCAGGTAGATAGAGAGTTTACATCTCTTGATGTTGCTGTCATCGGTATTGCGGTTCATGTTACTGGGCGATAACCGTTAGTAGGCCGGGTGATGTTGCTGAATCGGAGTTGGTGTTGTTGCACTGATTGATGTGGCTGGACTCGGAGTTAGTTGTGTTGACCTGGTGGTAGCTGATCGGTTGTATGATACAGCTGACGAGAGGTGGCAATACGTATTGCAGATTGCATATATCATCACCATTATCTATGCGAATGAGTATCAGAAGAGGGCCCCCTCCACGGGACGAAGCGACGAGTAGGTGCGAGGTTGGGAGGCGTCGCGAAAACCATCCGTTGGACATGTTTCAGGTGGCAATGTTGGATTCCTTATAGATCATAAGATTCTATCCAAACTGAGCGAAAAGATCTATTGTCAGGTTTTAACAATTGCATGGCAAGAATCTATTAAATTAATCCCATGAGTTTCAAATTCTCTATTTGTACAAGACATCTGAAAGAATTTGTTAAATTTGAGAACATTAATAACTAAGTAAGACCAGCCCATTTCTTGAAAGTTTTCGGAAGATAAATGGGAGGTTTTACTCAAATTAATAAACGTAATCCGCAACACGGTATAGGACTTATGAGAGTGTTTTTGTTGGCGATTCTTAATGTTCTTTTATCCAATGTTGTCAGAGCCAATCCGGATGCAGCAGCTCTTTCGGCATTTCCGCGGATTAAAGTCATATAAAGATCTTTAAGGCTGCGGTTTTGTTAACAAAGGTGACATTTATTAACAAAAACAGCTTAGCCTACGAACATAAAAATGGACCAGAAAATGAGGAGTATTACCAATAGAAGAGTTATAAGTAGAATTTAAGGAAATTTGCGCAAAAGCAATGTATTTTCCCCAATCGTCGTGCTGTGTGGAAACAAAATGACGCAAGTAATCCTCAATACGTCTATTTTCTCGCTTCACCAAGCTGTTGCTCGCAGGATGTCGGACAGCGATGGTGCGATTTTTAATGTTCACCTTTGCACGACTTCGTTGAAAAACCTTCTGACGTGAACTCAGGCAGCTCGGTCCCGATGTGCAGGATTCCGGTACGGAATGCACTGTCAAGATAGACTCTGTTTAAAAAGACAGTTTCCTGCACAACTTTACCCAATCTCGTGAAGCCACAGCAATTTCGCAGTAGCAGTAATGCTCTACAACACAAAATGTACTTAGCGCCTGTTAATCTTACATTCGAAGTGGCACCATATCCGGTCTGATCATCTAGAAAAGGGTAGAGAGGAAAGGATAGGAGTTGATAGCAACGGGATGAGGTTTGGAACCTTTGACTTCAAGACACAAGTACCATTGTTACAAAAGAAAGAAACAAAGTAGATATGCGAGGGAAGGTATGATCTTTTCCCTTATGCGGACATTCAGTGCGATCTGCAACTATAGTCCTGCAGAAGTTATTTATGGTTTCCAAATATTAATAGCTATTATGAGAGAATCCGGGGAACTTCAAGCGATAGTTTCTTTTTGGAGAAACCCAATAAGTAAGCCTTGAACTATAGATGAGGAAGCACAACTGCCGGTAGGAGAATTTTCAATATTGTTGATAATTTCCGATAATCTAGGACATTTTCGCTGTTCATGGAAAACAACATCATCTGTAAAAGTGTAAACTCTAGTGTTCGGAAAGCTATTGGAACGGATTATGAACGAGACTATAGAGCTCTTCAGGATCTATCCTGAAACATTTTGTAAACGAATGGCCCAGAGTTTTGTGATCAGGAGTCTCATTTGAAGAAAGAAAGAATGTCCCAGTGTTCCAGAATGGGTTGACTACGATAGTCAGAAGTTATGTTCAGTTTACCTCAATTATGAATACGTTTCTGGTTGAAAGACTGAATTTGAGCATTCCACCTTTCCTAGACGACAGCTAATTGTTTGTTGACTAAAAAGGTGTATAAAGCGAAAGATCCGTGTAAAATTTTTTAAGAGGATAACCAATATATATAGTCCTAAATTTGGTATAAAAGCGCTGTACTCTGCTAAAGGCTCTTTTTCCAGTGGTGCTATGTTATTTCAGCTTTATCAGATTATTTGAGGTAAAGCTAAAGGTTTTTCCCTTCCCATTCATCAAACTGAGCTAATACAGCGCCATATACCGAATCAGAAGCATCTGTGCTTAAAATGAACGGTTTAGAGTAATCAGGGAAAGAATAGTGCTCGATCTAGTAAGTAAATTTCTACAAAGAGTCATAAGCAGATTGTTGCTCAATAGGTTTAGAAATGGAAATTTTTCTTTACTCTACCAAAAAGATTTTTGAAACAGCATAAAAAAAAAAAAAAAAACACGAAAATTAATTAAAAAATCAGATTGATTGAACGGACATCAGACACATTCTGTGGAATTTTAATCTTTAAATTGCTTACCAATTTAACCAGGATCAGGAGATAACCCCTTTTATCACTGATTTTAAAACTAAGAAATGACAATACTTTATTTTGGGAGCATTATTTTAGAATATGCCACTTCTTAAGATGTGAACTATATCTGTGAAGGAATACATCATAACTAAAAATAAGAAGTTTGTCGATAAAATGTAAACAAACAACGCCTAAGCAAGCCGGAGAGTAGCCATATTCCATCGTACGGCTAACACGACGGAGAATTATCGCGCACCTGAGACATTAATTTTCATCTGCCAATTGACCTCGAGAAGTGGAGAAAGCAGTGTAGGGACGAGACGTTGGCTCGCATTCCAAGTGTGAAAAACCTGAGAGCAAGTCGAAATCAATCGTGCTAAATACGCGTGCGGACCCTATTAAGGACAAGGATTCTGCGATGTTCGGAAGCGGATAGCGATCTGGCACCGTGAGCGCGTTCAACTTCAGGAGTTCATACCACTACTCTAATTTTTCCGCCACTCTTTTTTAGAATTAAAAGGAAGGAGGAAATTAGTAGGAGAAATACTAGGTTCTATGTAACCCATTATTCCCAAGTGTATCCATCTACCATTCGTCTATTGGCTCATGATACATTATGTGTAATCTATATGGACGGCGTGTACACATAGTCCGACTGCCTTCCATGGTTTAATAGAAATTTTGTTTAAAGGCAAGATACCTTACTTCCCACAGGGTAAAGCGATGTTTTATTTTAATTTTTATTTTTTGATTCATTTATATATTTATTTCATTTATGTATCTAATTTTTTTATTTTGAATAACTGCCAAGACATGGAATATAATGTGGGTCTCTCATTGTATTCCAGGTTTTGGTCCTGGGATTATTTATTTCCAGAAGCCTTTTTGGTCCTGGGATCATTTATTTCCAGTAGCCTTTTCAGTCCTGGGATTGTGTATTCCCAGCTTTATGGTCCTTTGATTTTGGGATTTTCAGAGTCCAGGCCAGCTCCCTTGTTGCTGACGTACGGTACATCTGTAGCAAATCAATGATTGCAGGATCAGATCAACTTCCCAGACAGAATATAAGTTTAATTTATATTTCAAGTTGCATCAGATTTTTCGCATAATACAAATGCCACACATCTTGTTCTGACTTTCATTCTTATGTCATGTTGTAACATGGAATTATGATATTGGATCTAACCATAGCTTTTTTGGCTTGTGAATTACAATCGCAGGGTCCATTGTACCTGCATTATTCATTTAAGTTCAATAAATCATTTTATGATTGCAGTTTTTGTTTCTCCAATAGCATCAATTGTGTTTTACTTGGTGCAACACAGACAGATATACAACCTGTGTCTTGTGGGATATTACTTGGTGGCAATACATACAACTAAACAACCCGTATGTCTTGCGGGCCACAGGTATTGTTCTCAGAATAATTGTGGTGGCTGTAATTAAGCACTGGTTCATTTTTGGGAGGAGTGTCAAGATAGAGCTTTGATTCAAGATGGGTCGATTACCATTAGCTAAAGTTTTCCTAATTATAGCTCTCTATTATAGCTAATAATTTATAATCCTAATCCTAATTATAGCTCTTTTTTCTGATTTTAGATCTTAGGCTTAGCTTTAGTAATTTAGGTATTTAAGTGGGAAATACAAACTTTTTTTTGTGGGAATATTTTTTTTTGTTTTGTTTGTTTGTAGTTGTACACTCTCGGGATGCCATTTGCTATCCTCCAATTTCCCTGAGCTACAAGTCATTTTTTGTTGCACAACACTCTCCCTTACATACCTTAAATTTATTGGCCCCCTAACAGGAACTTGAATTATTTGGGTGAGGGATAAAATATCACTATCAAAAGCAGAATACCACATTTTTGATCTTAGATATTTTCAAATACTACTATCAGCCGCAGAAAACTGCATTTCAGATTTTAAAAATTTATTTTTGCTTTCCCTCAGATAGATAGGCAAGAATCAGACCCAAATCAAGCGATTGATATCCCACCAAATATTGCCAGAAAAGATTATAGTGTAAAGCAAAACAACTGATTTGAACGAGGATCTGATATCAATAATTTCATTCAGGTACTGATTAATAAAATTGACTGTATTAGAAAATTAAACATTTTCCTCTCCTTTATCACAGACACCATTTCTCTGTCATAATCATTTTTTGTTTATCATCTAATTTTAAGTAATAATAAGAGAGTCCAGAGTTAATATTGGTGCCAGATTGCAGATATTGCAGATTGGGTGTGAGGCGAGAGAGGTGATGGGAGAGGGGGAGATATTGCAGAAATGCAGCGGGTGGATAGCATCAGTGCGATGCCTCCACCTACCCAGAATGATATGTTGACTTTTCTCAAGGAGGAGGAGGAGGAAACTAAAGATCAGAACCCTGTGCGCAGGCTGCTTGATATAGATCAAAGGGATGTAAATATGCAGCTCCAGGAGTTAGTTTCCACCATCACAAATGAATTTGTGGTGTTGCGCGACCAATCAGATTAGTTGTAAATGCAACAACAACAGACTTGTGTTAATCTCAACGCTGCAGTACCACTTGGTATGGCTACTGAAGCATTTAACACAAATTTTTCTTTAATGAACCTTGGCTCTCCAGCCAATTCCCCAATTTCTGAACAACCTACGAGTGCTCTGATTTCAGCACAGGTTTATAGAGTGTCATTCTCTGACGTAATTTACACAACAGATACACCACTCCACGTTCCACCAATGACTGACGTTACTTACGTCCATACTATTCCTGAATCCCCTTACCATATTGTACGTGTGCTGTTTTTTTTTACGTGTGTTTTGTTTTTTTACGTTTATCTCTTTTATTTGAGTGATTTTTTTTGTTTTTACGGTTTATGCAACCACCGCTCAAACGGGCAAAGCACCTATTCAAGGCTGACAGCTGAAGCGTGTATTAAAACACACAAAAATTCCGAACTAACACAAATATACGTTCGCGCGGTTAGAGCACAGACGCAGGCTTTTTAAAGTGAGGGGATTAAATTGAGTAGGATACACACAGAAAGATGGAAAGAGAATTCCACTCAGAAAGGATGTAGATCGGGGTCATAGTGTAGGAAAGAGAGAAGGAGGATGCACACCGAAGGGTTGCATTCGTGTTAACTAAGGTCTGGAGTTGCTGATATCATACAACAAAGACCTTCATATGTGCACAGAACACAATGCATTTTTAAGCCCCCTTGGTTGCTACGAGGGCGTCTAAAGGTGGGTGGACAACGCGAATAGGAAAGTCCAATCAGAGGCACTTTTGGAGGTGGGGCAACGCTGTTACTGGTGAATATAAACAAAAGAGATAAAAGCAAAACTAGTTCAACATCGCAAAGCCGCGTCAAAATATGATTGAGAGAGAGGTCTGCCATATGATGTAAAACTAGAAAAGAACAGGACGAGTGATAAAAGTATCTTATATTGTCTCTTTTCTAGAAACAGACGGTCGACCCCATCCAAAAGCCGGGTGAAACTGAGCCCCCCAGATATGAGAGCAGTACTCCATACAAGAGCGGATGAGGCCCTTGTAAACGCTATCTTGTTGAGTAAAGCTGTGCGAATAAGAGGGAAAAAGTCACAGACGCTATAGCTCTTAACACAGAAACTTAAAAAAACCTAGCTTCACTTGAGGCCGGCCTTAGACAATCCGTTTAGTGATGGTGAGGTTTCCACAAAGTTAGAGTGCTTTATTTGTGTTTATGTTAAATTTGATGCATTTAAGGATTGTATTATATTGTTCGACAAGAGAGACGTTGATTTAGTGTTTTAGAAGAAATAGTGAAAAATTATAGAAGGTGTCTTAGAGAGGGAGATTTGTAGAAAGTGGGTTTAGGTTTTTAGTTTAAAGAAAGTTCGCTTCTATTTTGAATTTCAAAGGTTCAGACGACCCCATCAAACCGGAAATTCTAATCCAGATCACAGCGAGAATTAGAATCGGAAAAGATGGTATACGGGAGGAAATTCTAGAATTAAAAGAAAGGACGAAGAGTGTTTTAGAAAAGTGAGGTTGAAAGAATGAAGGTACTTCCATAGTGGATGGTAATAGGAGCTTAGACTGCTCGACATTTCAGTCGAGAAGATCATTAATGAAAGTAGGAACTCACCAAGTAGGGGGTTTACAGATTTTAAATACTAGAACCCTTGAGGAACCAAGCCCTATCTCGACAGAAAGGAAGAAGTTGCTGCAACCCATAATCGAACAATACACTAGCCGATATTCGCCTAGGTCGAATTTGAAAGAAAACTAGACATAGTAAGTAAGCAAAGAGAAGGGAGGAAACTACAAAGGAGGGGAAGCTTGGAGGAGCAGTGGGACAACAGTGCCATATACCCCCGGTCCAATGCTTTTGGATATGTCAAGCGCCACGACGCAAGTCTCCCCGTAGTTACTAAGGGCGGAAAAACATAAATCAGTATGATAGGAAAGTATATCGGATAGTAGAAAATAAGGTTTAATAAAATTATAGAAAGGAAAAAAAACCTCGGCGCCGTGAAAGGCCCATGAAACTGGCGATCGGAAGATAGTGAATGATGATTCCGATGAATCTAAGAAGTGAGAGTTGAGAAGAGCTTCAAGATTCTTAGATTGAATTACAATACGGCTACATTGGGCGTATAGTTAGTTATTATACATATAAAACGGATATCCTTTTTTTGCGGAATATGGTTTGGACTATATGCCAATGCTCCAACATGTGTGAGTGGAAAGTGTTAAGTAACCTGAGTCATAGAGAATTAGTATTGAAGCGAGGGGCGGGGATAAGCACGGAGACATAGCACACTCCCTCAATAACCGGAGGAAGATAATTGCCAATAACGGAGACAGCACGTCCGGGCACTTCCCTAGACATATTCACAGAGGATTCTCAGGAGCCCATGCACCTGAGCCAAATGTAAATCACAGGCAAAGGCATAGGACACCTGAGAGAAGGAGGGGATGAGGAAATGACCAGAATCGTGCCAGGGTTGATTAAGCAGGAAAATCAGAGTTAACGGCCGAAAGAGATTGGCCTTTTCATTGGAGAATTAAAAACAGAACCATCAGAGCGAATAAGCGGAGGAAAGGAAGATTTACACAAGTTGAAGGGTTTGCAAACAGAAGAATTTTGCATAGGAACCAAAGGAGGTTAGAGCTGACTTCGTTTGAATGAAAGCCCGGATTGCTTTGCTCGTCATTGATAGTATAAGTATCCCCTGTTTCATATTAGCAATTTCAAGACTCAGAATTGAAATATATATTAGAGATAATTTATCCAAGAAGATATATATAATCGAAAAATATTATTACCACTTCTTCCGATACGTTTTTACATTGTATATGTTGTGTCAAGAGAACAAGCATACGATCGAACCAAGTTAAATAAAATTGAGGAGAGAAAGATTTAGTTCGGAGAAAGATATGAACCTGCTTCCATTTTTCACCCGCGGGTCTAGCCCATCAAACCGAATTACAGCTTCCACCTTATCGCAGAAAGTCGAGCCCTAGTCGATTCTACTAGAGGAGCAAGCAGTCATTCCCAATTATAGATATATAGCAGTAGAGACAGTCAAAGCATGCAAAGGAAATCTTTCCAAACCTCTAATCGGTAGAGCGCACCGATCACGAGTGCCAGAAAAAGCGAAGTAGATGGCAGGCACTGGATTGTCTGTCTGGGAGAGAGAAAGAGTATTAAAAATTAGATAGTATATAAGGTTCATGTGGTCAGATTTCACTCCACGCATGAGGACAAATGCTAAAGTGGGTGTATATAAAGAGGAAGTTAGAAAGCGATTCAAAGTGGTACTGAAACTAGGTCAAAGTGCGTGTTCAGAATTGGTTGGGACGATACGGAATGTGTGTTGTAGGTTATTTAATCAGTGTGCTCCAGATCGTTGAGAATTGCTGAATCGATTCGGCCCTCCTCCCCACCGATAGAATCAGTATGCACAGATTTGACCTAACCCTATATCCATTCAGTGTTGTGTAATTGAATATTATACAACTCTCTCCCTTAACATTATAGCGAGAGATCCAGGATCAGTATTTCTGGCCTGAATTGTAGTAAGATATTAACAGTCTCCTCGCTGAGAAGTAGTACAATATAATATATTCCTAAAAAACGGCAGTTGAAAATCTGTTTCTGATTAGGGTTCTGAGAACAGTAAAGCAAGAAAAGCTATCTATAGTATTTTATGTGTATAGAAGGAAGAAAGAATTTTTAAACCCAATTAATGAATACATCGAAGTTTAGGGGTATTCGAGATTCTCTGAGCTTGTTATACTCGGCTTTTTAGTATAGCTCATTTATATATTACATAGGCACATACTCCACCCCTTCAGCCAGATATATATAGGATAAGTTCATAGTGATATGTTGGAGTTCAGACGGCTGATGCATGCAAATCTTCAGTTTGCTGGATCGCAGAAACATACTGTAGATTGGGCTGGCGCCTCTGTTCATAATGTTACTCTTTACAGTTTTGAGAAATTTCGTCATACAGAATTAACTATGCGGCCGACATTTTCATAATTTCCTCTTACTCCATTCTATTGCATACATCTGTTGTGCAAATCGTTTTTCACAAATATACGAACTGGTTGACTTTTCTACCAAGCTATTCGCTGCTTACAGAACAACCTAAGTTTTATTCTAAGGGAAAAGGTTTAGAAGTGATAGTCTTGCCACTGGCCAGGCATACAAGTATGAGGCAAGATTAGAGGAACCTGATATTACCACCAATATCACTGATTTTTGAATAATACTAAATCTAATCAATTTCTTGCTATAATTACTATTTTACACAGTTCCTGGTCACTTGTCTGTTTTGGCCATAAGTATTTAGGTATGTCAATATGGAAGGTGTCTCATATTCTCTTCAGTTGTAATAACTTAATAACTAAAGATGATAGGAATTACAGTTCAGTCAAAGATACTCTTTAGCTTGGTCTCATCAAGAGAAAAAAAGAAAGAATGAATGAATTTAAATTACCAGCCTATCATTCTGCTTACCAAACCTCAGGAGAAAGTGCCTGTATGTTCGCTTTGCAACTCAAGCACTTAGCCAAAAAGGCCTATCCCGGACTCAATATGATTCTTTAACTGCCTTTCAACTCAGTTAACCACCCTATGTGGATAAGAAAATCAAGGAGATGGATACTCAAGTACGAGTCCTGAGGAATAAAATAGTTAGTCTGGCCAAATCCTACGACAGATAGGAAATATAATCTAATTACCCTAAAATATAATCTAATTACCCTAAAGTGGACAAGCAACATGCTCAGACAAATGGACGATACACTTCCCATCCATAAAGGTAGAAAATCTTATTCAGCATCTGGGTCAAATGTCCAGAATTTCAATAAATCGGATCAACCCACAGTTGACTTTAACTCTACAATTAGGTTAGATAGGGTAAATCTGAGTTGGTCCAAGGATGAGTGTTTCCCTAAACAGAATAACAGTAATCAGAATAGGAAGTTAGCTTCACAGAATATAAAAGTTACCCCCTCATCCAATAGCTCAAGTCAGTATTACCGTGATACACAGAACCACACCCAACATTACACAGACACATCGCAGCGAGAATAATTACTCCCATTTAACAGAAACAGGCTCTGCTGCGATTATTGTGAGATTGTTGGACACACAATGGATCAATGTTATAAGTTTCTGGGAATACATAGCTATTGTAGAAAAAGGGGACATATAGCTGAATGCAGATCTATGAGATCTCCCCCAAGAACAACACAAACTACTCGCAGGGTGTGTCCTTTTTGTAAAGGCCCTCATGCATGTATAAATTGAATGCACAGAATGAAAATGCGAAATTCACAGAGAACCCCGACTCAGAGGTCACATACACACTCCCGTTCCCAACAGGCCTCTGGGCAAGATAGGAAATAAAATCTAATTACCCTAAAACAGACAAGCAACATGCTCAGACAAATGGATGATACACTTCCCATCCACCACAGAAATATCTGGACCATGTGATTGGTGCTGGTCCTTGCACTATGAGGGCAGGTACATGGGTTCTTCTGAAACAGTTTAAACTCCAACCCTCCATGGAATTGAGCCGTTCTGTGGAGAGTTCACAGCGTAAACTGGACAAAATGTTGGCTATTCCAGTTGACAACAAGGAAAAGATAATTATTAGATAGGGATAGAAAAATAAACGACACTAATAATACCACACTTGCTCCACAAAACAACACTTCAACCACAGTTATTGAAAAACACAGTTGTAATAGATGCTGTACCAGAAATAACAGATTAGCATTAAGGCCATTGATGACAAAGGTTTGAGGACAATCCCTATAAATCTTTGTCAAGCCAAAGTTGATCCGCCCATAGTTTCCATTGCTCTCAGTCATGGTAGTTCAGCTTATTATGGCTGCATGGTTGACAGCGGATAAGTTGATAGTTGATCAGCTGAACCGTAGTTTATGATCTCAAAAATAATGAACTTCTGCTGTCAGCAGAAGTCGAAACAAAGGCTATTAGCGGATTGCGATGCAATCATGTGGTCTCTATTAAAAATTATATCAAACAACCCCTTTTCTTTGAAAACTGTTTTTCTATTTCTCCTACTCTCTTTTTCATAGTTCCGACCTTATGCCAGAATTAATGGTACTCGGAGCTGCTTCTCTGCAAGAAAATAATAATCTTCCTGATTTGACCCGCATGGAATCGATTCATCACTAGGAGAAAATCTGAAATCTGGAAGTTGTTGCTAAAGATTGTAGTCTAAATTTGCTTTTCTTTAACTGTGTCTCTGAATACTCTATAGAGTTGCCACCAAACTCTTACAGACTAATGGATGTCAAGAGCTCCACTGATGTATGACAGGAATTAGTGGGCCTTCAAGGAAGTAAAAATTTCTTTCTTTTCTGTCCCTGGGGTTGCCATTCTCAACTCCTCAGACTGAACCCATTACATCCAGAAAAATGCCATTATAGGACAGTTTCTACCATTAATAGTAGAAACTGAACTGCAAGTTCAGAGTTTACAGAGGGAGCTGAGCCAGGATATCGGCTCCATGGGGTCATCTACCTGGACCGTAGAACGGCTGACTGAAGAATTCAGTATTTCTGCATTGCCCCTCACAGAATCTCTGAAATAGGATCTTATCACCATCTTACGGAATCACCAAGCTGCTCTATGCATTGGCGATTATGACGTGGGGATAGCCACATATATCACCCACACCATTGAATTAGAAACTAGTAGACCTGTTCATCTTCTGGTCCGTCATTGACAAGGGTCGTTGGCTCAGGAAATTGAGCAGCAATGCAGAGATCTCTTAGAACAGGACATCCCAGCAAATCACTGTATTTGGCACCTGTTGTACCAGTCAGGAAACCAGACAGTACACTTCGTCTATGTATCGACTATCACAAGCTTAATATGTCACCAAAACAGATTCATTTCCATTGTCTAACCTCATCGACATGATATACAATATGTATGGAAATACATATTTCTCCACCATTGATCTTGTGAAAGGTTACTATCAAGTCTCAATGAAGAAGACAGCCTTTTCCATGCTGTTTGCTCAATATGAGTATCTTAAGATGCCAGTTAGAGTAAAGAATGATCTGGCCACATTCCAACGTGGAATGATCCTTGCACTGACTGGGTTGCTGTGGTCTGTGATGGTCTATTTAGATGACATCATCGCCCTCAGAAATACATTCGAAGACCATCTTGTCACCTTAGAACAGGTTCTATTTGCCTTAGAACGAAATGGCTATAAGCTCAAACCCAATAAGACTCCAAAAAGGGAACTTTACATTTGCAGAAAAATATTCAAGAAGCACTAGAGTTTCCAGTACCTACTAGTTTGAAACACATTCGCCAATTTTTAGGAATGGTGAACTTTTACATATGACATCCCTAATTGCCCTCAGATCAGTAAACCATAATCCTGTCAAATGGGAGGTAAAACCGTTCTATGGACCCCAGAATGCCAGCAGGCATTTGAGGAGTTGAAGAGGGCCCTGGTTAACCCCTGTTTGTTAGGTTTCCCTGATTATGACACCACCACTTCACTTACGGAACTTCAAGCTTCCAACATTGGTGCCAGAGCGTGACTCTCACAGATTCAACAGGATAACCTTTAATGGTGCACAGAGGAATTATGGGGTCATAGACAAAGAGCTAACTGCTTTACGATGGGTAGTAAAGTCTTTGAGACCATTTTTGCATGGAGTCAAAAGTTCATCATATTTACAAATTACATGCCTCTGATTTATCTGCAAAATATGAGCCTAGTCAATGGCCGACTAGCATGCACCATGGAGGATTTGAACGAATTTGACTTTGACATTTGTCACATTGCAGGCAAAAGCAATGTCGTAGTTGATGCCCTCTCCCACTCACTAATAAATCTTAACTCTGACTCTCCTCCAGAAACTGATCATATCTTTAATCCTTTGGTGAATTTTATCCCTGACGGGTTCTTCGACACAGAGAATCACCACCTCCCACCATGGGAGGTGGTGATTCTCTGTATCGATGTTTCTCTATTTATCTATATGGCTCTGTGGACTGTCATGGAGAACTTTGAACCACTATTATAGAAGAACTTAAGAAATATTCAAAAAAATATTGGCTACAGGGCAGGCACATACAGAAATAATTACGCCTCTTACAGCTTCTTGGACAATTGCCCATTTCAGAAGTAATCAACGCCTTTTGTGATTTTTTCAAAATGTTTGCATTCGTTTACTACAATGATAATCATCCATGGAAGCCACTTTCCCAAAAATGCTTATTGCCTAAAGTGTTTAGGTGGTGTCAATTATAATTATCTGATGCCAAACACTATAGATTATAGTATGTCTTAGCCCTTTACATACAAGTTTTGATTATTAGACAGAGCATTAGTTACGAGTTTCATCATTGTCAACATCACGAGAGATCATAAAAAGCATTTTCACTCACTGGTTTGCTTTTAGTATTCCTGCTCTCATTTTGTAGTATTCCTCTCTCTTGTTGTGTTTTTGGGGTTGCTGATCGCAGTGGTTCCGCACTCACTTTTCGGGATTTATATTAAAATAAAATATATCATATATATATTTTATATTTTATAGTATTTTATTTAAATTTATACATATATAGGCTATATATATATAATTATTATATATATATATATTATATATAATATAAACATTTATATTACTGACACTATAAAACTATTATATATATATATTATAATTATATATATATATGATATTATATATTTATATATATATAGTTATATATATAATTAACCTATATATATAATTAATATTTTATTATTTATTATATATATTATTTTATTATTATTATTTAATTATATATATATTATTTATAATATATATATATATATATATATATATAATACTTATATATATATAATATATATATATATAACTAATTTTATAATAATTTCCTCATTTTACTATAATTACTATATAGATTATATGAAGTGTGCATTTAACAATATATTATATTCCCATAAAGTGGGGAGACAATTTTCGGGCAGAATTCCCAGAATGGCTTGTAGGGGTACTCTTCATGGGTGGGTTGGACAAATTATAATGCTAAGGGTTTATTTGGAGGTGACTTTTATTTTTATTTTATATTGCCTTGAACATATATATTTTTTATTTTTGTATTTTTATAGGTATTGCTGTTGTGGCCGTTGCTTAGGGGCAGTAGAATGTAAATTAATTATAATAATCAAATTAAACTAGTTAGAAGCCGATAAGTAATCTGGCTTTATTATGAGAGTTGCCCAGATTGGTGGCCGATTTTCTGAGGGGTGTTGGCGCAAATTCCAGATTTCTGTATATTTTTAAAATTGTTAGTACTTAAAGGAAAGAAATAATTGGCTATCGTCACATTGGACAGATTGAGGGTTAAGAGAACTAGAATATGAAACGGTTAATTAACTGTAGGTATGTACAAATTATATTAATTTTTAAGAAATTGCGCATATTTTATTCGAAAACATTAATAAATCTTTCCGAGTTTGCGTTGACTGTTGTTAAGGGGTTGGCTTTAGTATGCTTTTTTTTAACTCTAGTCTTACAGAGAAATTCAGAATTAAGCTATGAAAATTCTTGATCGTTCAATTGAGTGTTTTTTTTTACGACTTTTGCGCGTGTCTTGCACCTAAATACGAACGCAAAAAGCTGTTTGGACAAAAACGATCAGAGCAAGTACTCAAGCCGAGTTTTAGCCTTATTTTTTAACCCCATAAGGTCATTTTGTTTACAATATTAATTTTAAGAAAATTGGTTCGAGACAAACAGGATATTACATAAATGCCTTTGAGGTTTTGCCATTCATTTTTATATACCTCAAGAATGCTAGGTAAATATTTATTAATATGCTCACAAAGAGTAAGGTATATTTCCTTAATTCTGTAAGGTTGCTATTCTTTTTTATTCTTATAGCTATTACACAAGAATTAAGGAAATCTTTGTTACGTTTGGTGAGACTTTTTTTACGATTTTGCACTCGTTTTTGACAAAAACGAACGAAACGCTGTTTGACAAAAATGCACGCAAGCTCAATCGAGCAATTTAGGACTAATACGTTTCGTAAGCTATATATATATTCACACTAATATTGTCAGCAAGAGTTAAAAATGGCTTAAGAGGGCTCTGCACATCATCCATCAGAGTATCCCTTTGGTAAATCCTGCCATGCCTCACTTTTGAAATATTTGTAGCATTAAGGTGTTTGAACCATCTTGCTGAAAAAATTGTACAAATTAATGAGCCCTATATGAAAATTTTACCTACCTATTTTGCTGTAAAAGTTTAAAATTATTTTAACCAATATATTTAGTCTAGTGACGTATCTTTTACCCTAAGTTAAAAGAGTATTGGAACAATATAATTTAATTTAATGATTATATTTGAATAGTTGGACCGTGAATTGCCTCAACGGCAAAATTTTTAAAACAGCTTGAACCAGTAGCAATTTGCCGTACTTCGTTAATTCGACATTTTTAATATAAATCATTCTTATTTCTCTTTTATTCTACCTTGTACATCGTAGCCAAACAGTTAGTATTGCATCATGAGTAGGTTTTAGTTGTGTAACTTTCATTAAGTAACTATAACAGTCTTGGCTCTGAGGCTTTGAAATAGATTTGTGTACTGAGCAATATGGATTCCTTTGAGACACTGCATGATTCTGTCAGTTCAACTAGAGTCATAGAAATTTCACCTCCGTACTATTTTATATGTGTACTAGCGGACAAAAAATCAAATTAAATGGAGTTAAAAATTAAAGGTTTCCGTGATCAAATTAAACTAAGGAATAAAAGTTCTTTTCTTAACATTAAATTTTTTACTCTCTAAAGATTTATTTTACATTGTTAAGGCAATTTTGGGCCACTGGACTGATTGCCGGCATAAGTATAATTATAGTAATAATTATATGTATTATATATATATAGGTAGATATATATATATTATATTATATACTAGTAGTATATATATATATATATAATATATATATTATATATATATATTAGTATATATTTATATATATATATATATTTAATAATATATATATTATATATAATATATATTATATATATATATATATATAGGTTTATATAATTTATATGTGTGTATATATATATATATACTATATATATATAATATATATATTATATACCGTATATAATATATATATGATACTTTATGCACTTGTAATCATATCATGTCTTTCCCTTTGCAACTAATTCTGATTTTTTTTACGCAATAATATAAAAGTAGTCGTAGGCATCCTACAGCATTATTTTCTGACTGCTGTCAAAGTGGACCACATTAGTGCCACCATAATATCTTCACTCGGCCGACAAGAGTGATATATGTCTGAAGAAGTAAGCATTAGTTGTTTTTACCTCTGCTTTTTGTGTTTATCGCTGCTTTCTTTTATAGATGTGCCATATGTGTTTTGATTGCTTCATATACCTTGAGTGCTAATTCATTTTCTTCATCAGTTTCTTCAGTGGCTTCATGTCTCGCAAGACCATCAGCATCAGCAAAAACCCTTGCTGAGAGTTATCATCTCCAAGGGTTGTCACTCAATTCAGTATTCATCTTTGTATAACTTCTTTTATAATTTAATATTATTTAATTCTGTTAATCGTGTTAATTGCTATTATGAAGCTTATCAAAATGTATTGTCTCTTCTACTTATACAGGTGCTATTGCTGGGTTACCAACCTATTGCTATTGCTGGGTTACCAACCTATTGCTATTGCTGGGTTACCAACCTATTGCTATTGCTGGGTTACCAACCTATTGCTATTGCTGGGTTACCAACCTATTGCTATTGCTGGGTTACCAACCTATTGCTATTGCTGGGTTGCTGCTGTTGGGCTACAGACCCATTGCTATTGCTGAGTTATGACCCATTGCTAAAACTGGATTCAGATCCTTTCCCGATTTGGACTTAACAATTTTGGATTCTACAGTACCACCTCAACTTTTGTCATCTTCATTGCTGAAACAGAAATCCAATCAACGATTACCAAGTTTAGTAAATATATCTGGCTTTTATGTTGCATCCATATTTTTTCACACAAAATTCTACACCTTGTTCCATTTAACTACACTTATTATTTTAGTATCTACAGAAGTGAAGTTTTTGGAACTTGGACAAAAATATTAGTTTATAATTGCTTTACGCAATATAAACTTAATTACCTGGGCCTTGAGAGGTCATTGCACATATTTAGAATTCCCCCCCTTAAAGTAAGGAAATAAATAGAAAATGTCAATTTATTTTTGGTTATCCCCAACCGAACATTGGATTTATTTATTACATCATTTGAGAGGAGAGGATTCAACAGTAAAAGTGGAATTCAGCAGTGTTATTAGAAGTGTGGTTTAGTGGAATTGTTGGAGACATCTTTGTCAGTTCTGGTAAGAACGGTAGCCATTAGAGTAAACCCTAATATTACTAACAGTACTAATATTAGTAGTATTACTAATCATAGTAGCAGGATAGAATAGACACTAATATTCAGAACTGTCCTTCTTCAAGATTCCCAACAAAAGCAGTTCTTTTAGTATCATCAGAAACTTAGTTGTAGTCTTTCTTAAACTATTAAACTTCAAACAATTTATTACGGGGTAAGACACGGGGTAAACTTGAGAGAGCGGGGGAGGGAGAATTTTTCTGTATTGTAGATCTTAGCACATAAATATGTTTTATGATGGATTACTTTTCCATGGAGCGGCAGTGCAAATTAATAATTTCCCTCATGGGTATACTTTCTCCAGTGCCTTATAATTGTCAGCGAATGGTTAGTCCAATTAACAATCATCTTATAATTTAGTGGAAGCTATGGAAACAGGGACGAACGAATATGATTGGGGTGTCCGCTGAAAGGACACTTGAGATGACACCAATTTGAATTGACTGCATCTAGTATTATATGGTAGTAGCAGTAGTAGTAATAGATCAGTAGATAATAGCTAACATTCGCAGTATAGTAAGTTAATAGTGGTGTAGATACTATCGCTTATCCATTAAACTGTCGCGATTTCTGTATGCTCATTTCTAGGCAATCACATGCTGAATTCACTGCCACAATAATTAGTCGTGATCTGCCCCATTCTTGGCTTAATGATTATCTTTGCAGTCTGTGTTATGAGCGACTACAGGGCAGTTGTTTACATTACGTAAACAAAGCTCGTCTTGGTCTAACAGCTTCTTTACGAAGAGAAGGACAAACTCGTTTGTTCATTATTCATTCGATTAACTTGATTTCTCGAATCTTATTATTGGAATTTATATTTTTATATTAAGTTGATATATAATCTTTGGACGGGTGTTCTAACCATAATCGATAATGGAGCCTCCACAGTTCTTGAGGAAACCAATATTCAATGCCATAACAGGTTTTCAAGTATCTTGTGTGAGCAGAGTTTGAATGGGGGCGAGAATAGTGATGATGGGAAGAGGGTTGCCGCGGGAGCGCAGGGTTTGGTGAATATGGTGAATGTAGTGGATGATATGGAAGATGTGGATGCGTTGCCTGCGCCTATGCAAAGTGAAATGTTGAACTTTATTAGGGAAAAGGAAAAAAAGAGAAAAGAAAAGAGATAGCAGAGACCCAGCTTTGGCTCGCAGTCCTTATAATGTAGAGCCTGTGATGGACACTCCTCTTCAGGAGTTTGTTTCTACTTTAATACAGGAATTTAAATTCCTTAAGGAGGAAACCGCGTTGTTGCTTGTGGAACAACAACCACAACAGATACAGCAGCCTGCTAGAGTTGTTCCCAGCGCTGCTGCCCCCGGTACAATACACCTTCTAACAACAGATTTTTCTTTGAAGTAATTTGGTTCGCCTGTAGATTTGCCAATAATAGCGGTCAAAACCAACTGTACATCCATTCATGACAGCACATGTATACGGAGTGTCACTCTGATGCAATTTACACAACACCCCATAGTACACAACCAACTGACATTACTAATGTTCAGATTTCTACTGTTAATTCACATTTTCAAAGTCAAGGTATCTTTGAACCTTTGGCTTCCAGTATATCAGCAATGCTGATTCCAGCTGCAGCAGTTTCGGCACCAGATCATTGTCATCATGGGATAGCTGGTCTTTCAGGACACTATGAGAAGACATTACTTTCCACCACCACCAGCAACATATACTAATGCAGAAAATCAGGTAACACCACTGTTCTTTGCTTCTTCAAGATTGGAAGTTTCAGAACAACACATGCTGATGATGTCACAAGCCATATTGTATCTGGCTGAAACAGCAAAGAATTCGCTGAAGGTCAAGGTGGTAGACCCAGGGAAGTTTAAATATGAAGCTGACCAGGATTTGGTCAGTTATCTAGCAAACTTCGAGCAATACTGCTCATTTAATTACCCCAATGCGCCACATCAATGGTTGCATTTGTTGGGAAGACCACTCAAAGGTTCCTTCCTTCAGCTTAATATTCTCAGAATCAAAGATCTCATATTGGGAAGACCACTCAAAGGTTCCTTCCCTCAGTTTAATATGTATATTCTCATAATCAAAGATGACAGAAATTATGGCTCAGTAAAGGAAACTTTGCTGGCTTGGTTTCATCAGGAGGAAAAACGGAGGAATGAGCATAAGCTAAGAGCTTTTCACTCAGCTTACAGGAAACCAGGTGAGAGTATTCGTATGTATGCTCTTCGTCTGGAGCATCTGGCTAAGAAAGCATATCATTGTTTAGAGATGAAAGAGCATGATTCTCTAAGAATAGCTTTTCTCCTTAGTCTACCTCCATATGTGGAAAAACGGATTTCTGAATACATCAAGCAAGTAGAGAAAGATATTACAGAATGTGTACCCTGGAGTAAGATCGTGAGTTTAGCAGATTCTTTTGATCGTGACTATGGTAGCGATGTACCGGAACCAGGTTCCAACCGGAATCTAGATTTTTTGAAAGTTCCGGTTCCGGCCGGAGACTAAGACTTGTCCAGAAAGGAAGAAGAGCTCATCAAAAGAAGTTGTCGTAGAAGTTCATTCTAAATCATCTGCTTCGAAAGACCCCAACAACAGACCATTGAGTTTGTACGAAAGAACCTCTAAAAGCATTAATCAACAATCTTCACAGAAGAAGTTACGTCGAGTTAGTGAAACGAGTTCTTTGAATGGGAGTAACCCAATTCACACTACTTTTTTTTTATAAACAGATGGTTACACGGGGTTTGCCTTGAACAAAGCGAACTGAAAATTGAATTTGATCAAATTTTGATCAAACTAAATAGGTTTTTCTCTCACTTAAAATTATATTAATTAAATAGACTAATAGTACACATTTCTTAAAGTTAACACAAGACAAGAAAGGTCTATCACAATTCACAAATATATATTTCTTCCTTAAGTTAAAATATAAGTTTTTATTCTTTTTGATTTATTGTTTGTTTTTTTAACATGAAGGCGTGGAAGACCTTTTTCGTTTATGTGCATTTGTGCTTACGCTCGATAAGACATATTGCTTTACCCAGTTTTTACGCACGAATTTGTGCTTATGCACCAATTATTATTCGTGCCTTAAAATGAGAAAGGCAATTCGTTTTCCGATCGTCGATTTCTCACAATTAAGTTACTTTTTGTTTACAAAACAATTGGAATTGGCTGTGATGGAGGGAGCACGTGGTTTTGGAAATAAACAGAAATAAAAAAAAATAAATGGTTTAATATATACCAATATAATTGATCAACTTTTGATGGAGAGGTGGTATATTCGATTTAGAAGATAATTGGATTAAAGTTAATTTATTGAATGAACCATTAGAAATTCAAACGGGCCCATATTTTTGTTTACATTTGTTTTCGTGAGAATGATATATTTATATATATATATATATATTATATTATATATTATATATGTATAATATAGATATACCGGTATTATAATATATATATATATTAATATTATATTATTATATATATATATACTTATATATATATTATATATATATTATATATATATTCACACAGTGGTCCCTCGCGATAGAGCGCGGTCTTGCTATACCACGGTTAGTAAAAAGATAAAAGAAAAATTATAATTAGAAAATTACGTAATAATAAATTAAAATTAAAAATAGCAGTTCAAAAAACGTGTCATGTATCTTACCAGATAACGATCTTATTTCCAAAAAAAAGCAGCCTTATGCAATCTACAGGATTTCGAACCACCACATCTCCAACTTCATTTACACTTTGAAAGAAAACATTTTTGTGCTCATATTATTTAAACTGTTTTAAAATTTTACTATTACAGTACTTAGGCTATTCAATTAAATATTAAAAAAAAAATTTATCTCCAAATTTATAAAGTTTATACATTGTATATTTTTTCATAAAAAAAATTTAAAATTTTTTATCCAATTTAAGTAAGTACATACATGTACTGTAACTAATAAATATTCTACGTAATTAATTAAGTCAATAAAATGTTTTTAAAAACACTTCTACTACTGTAATTATATTATATCTGCAAATTTATTGCAATAATTATTAAGGATTAATAAAATACTGCTGCTATTTTATATCACTAAATATTACAAGGTAAAAATTTAAAATCCAATGATAATTAGGGGGATTAAAGTTAGGCTATACGCGATATTGCCTATAACGCGGGGACGTCAGGAACCTAACCCGCAGGCTTTCTACGAGAGCTTAAATATAAGGTAAATATATACTATTTATATATATTTTTTTAGTATATATATTTATATAGTACTAGTATAGTATCATTATATATATATATATATATATTACCATAAAAAAATATTATAGGATATATATAATATTATAAATATATATATTTTATATATATATATATATATATATATATAGGTATAGTATATATATATATATATATATTATATATATAATATATATATACCGATAAATCCTTAAAATATTAAATAATTTTTTTAGTGATTAACTATATTATTATAAATATATGATATATATTATTATAATTATATATATATATATATATATATTATATTACAATATATATATTTATTATATATAACTATAATATAAATATATATATATATTATAATATATATATAATTTGCAGGGTTTTAAAAAAACTATTCATAATTATTCATTGTTATTTATTACTCGATCGGTTACATATCGCTGCGATGCGCATATTCATTTTCTGATTTTTAAACACTTCTTGAAGGCCCAAAGAACAAACTTGGTTCTTAAAATTACTGTCATAGATTCTATTTGATCCCTTATCCAAAAGGTTCTGTATTAACTTGAGCCTATCTCAATATGGAAATAGTGACAAGATTACCAATACTTCTCGAGACACACCACTTTGTGTAATATCTCGCCTTGTAGAATGCATGATACTGGCCTCGTAGTTTGTTTATGACTTAAAAGTTCAGGTTCCGGCAGGAACCAAAAATTCTGGTTCCAGTACATCCCTAGACTATAGCAAGGGTAAACCTACAACAACAGTTTCCAGTAACAGCTATGCTTCAGATAACAGAAAATCGGATCAATCAAAGACGGACTTGGACTCCACAATAACAATAGACATAGTGAATCCGGGTTGGTCCGATGTTCTACAAAATACTCATCATAATGGGCAAAAGTCACGCAACAATGGAAAGACAATAATAATCAGAAAAAGAACTTATCCCTCGTCTAATTCAAACAGTCAGTATTACAGAGATACCCAGAACACTAGCCGACGCGGGCACAATGATACACAGACACCTACACATCGAAATGAGAATACTAACAGAAATTACCTCTGTCATAATTAGTGTGAGAATGTTGGGCACACAATGGATGAATGTTACAAGTATTTAGGGATATGCAGTTACTGTCGCAAGAGGGGGCATGTAAGGGCTGAATGTAGATTCTTAAGATCTCCCTCGCAAACAACACAAACAAATTCTGGCAGAGTGTGTCCATTTTGTAAGTGCCCACATGCTGGAATTAACTGTACACATAGAACACCACTGCACAATAATCCGACTCAGAGGCCTACACATAACAGATCCCCACAGGGCTCTGGGCAAAACAGAAAACACAGTAATTCCCCATGCACAGACAATACACACCAGTCACAGACTAATACACATGACACTTCGCTTCTGCCGAGAAAATTCCTAGAACCCTGCGAGTGATGCAAGAAGTTGCACTACGAAGGACGTTGCATAGGATCATCAGAATTAGCACAAGCAGGAGCTTTAAACTCAACTCTCCATGGAATTGAGCCATCCAGTGGAGAAGAGTTTACCGCCCATGTTGGATCTCATATAGTCTCCTCATGCAGAAAAAATAGTAGAGGGTAGTAATAGTGCCCATGCAGAAAAGACAGTAGTATAAGAGCTAGTAATCTTATTGTAGAAACTGTAGCTGTAAGTAGTAGTGCTAGTCCCTCTCTTACAGAACCAGTAGCAGTTAGTAGTAGTGCTAGTCCCTCTCTTACAGATACAGTAGCAGTTAGCAGTAGTGTTAGTCACTCTCTTGTAGAAACTTTAGTGAATAGTAGTTGTGATAGCCCTCTTCATGTAGAAACCATAGTGGTTAGTAGCAAAGTTTTTGATAGTAGTCTCATCCTAGTGTTAGTTCTATGTGTGAATGATGAGCTGATGAAAACACACACACTAAAATGCTAACACTTGCCACACAAGACAACATCCTTGTGTCATTAACAGCGTGTATGAGGATAAACAAATCTACTGCAGTTATAAACGCGTTTGTACCAACGAAGTTATCTCAGTGACTCTTCAAATATGGCTTCCCTTAGGGAAACGGGTAATTCCTGCAAATATTTTTTTAAATAGACGCTTGAAACTTAATGTTAGTATCCTCAGTAGGAAAAGTGAAGGAGAACACCTTAGGGTAGGGTAGCACAGTTAGGGTATGTTAAAGCTCAGATTACCGATGCTAAAATAACAACAAGTATGAAAGTAAATCCGCTTTTGAAATCGGAATTAGAGCTATCAGAGGTTTACAGAGAGATCATAGGCTATCTTTTCTATTAAATCCTATTTTAAGCTTCTTTGTTTTTCGAAGATGGTTTTACTTCAGAACTACTAATCTTCTTATTGTGCCTACTGAACTCATGCCAGAGTTAGTAGTTCTTGGCGCAGCTTCTTTGCCCAAAAATAGTTTACTTCCTGACTTGACCTGCAGGGAATTAATACACCATTCCAGTGCATAAGCCTTAGTAAAAGTAGTGGTTACAGATTATAAATGTGCACTACCTTCATTTAATTGTCTTTCCGTCCTTTCCATTAATTCAATTACAGAACCACCTAAATCTAGTAGAACTAAGGATGTAGTTTTAGGCAAGGTACATTATAATTACCTGTTGCCTCCTACTCCTACTTCAGATACACATATACCTTAGTCGGCATCTTAATTCAAATCAGTATTAACAGAATTCAGATTTTCTTTCTTTCATCAAAACATCAATACAGAGAAGAAGACGAAGCAGTTTATTGTAGTCATTCTACTGATTTAACAGATATCAGCACATAATTTCTTCAGTACATCTTCAGATTCTAACGACGTTCACTGCCACTTGTTCTTGTGGTATTTCGTTCTCTTCATTTTCACTTGCTTTGTTCTCTATTCTCTCTGTTTTTCTGAATCTTTGTGAGAAGAAACAATGTGTATGCTACGCTATGCTGCATTAGGTATTAACCCACGTGAAAGTATGATGATGATCACATGCATTCATCTCATCCTTCTTTTCATCAATATTAGTATAATAGACAATTCTTCTTACACTAAGTAGAATCTTACTGTCATCTCAACTTCACTGAACACAAAGCCTATAATTTCTACAAGAGCAGAGCTTGTTGGCTGTAGTTTATTATTATAACCTATAACCATATTTTATAATTTAAAATTTTTTGAAAGTGTTCCAACTTTTTATATAATTTCCCTGCTAGGATGTATAACATTTCACACAATTTTGTAAATATTTATTCTGTTCCTATACAGTTACAACTTACAGATGTTGATGATTTGCCTTGTAGCAATTCAACATATATATTTTAAGCCAACAAATCATATGTTCTTCTTATACTCAACACCTTTTTCCCCGTTTGCAAAAACAAAGACACCTAATAGATATAGAATTATTTTATGTATTTTTGCATATAATCATATATTTATATATTTAAAGTGATAAAAAAAGGTGCTTAATAAAATAGAAAAAACAGAAAGAAAACCTTTTGAATTAAGACTTTTCAAATTAAATATAATTCATAATAAAATGAATAAAATGCAACACCAAATTAATGGAAAATTAAATTGTAAATAGAAATTTATTAAATTAAAGAAATTAAATGTAAATATCAGAAAAATAAAAGAAAAAACAGAAATTTATAAAATTCCATTGTTAAATTATTATCTTGAAAGGAAAAGAAAATCCGAAAGACTTGTCTAAAAATTAAAAATATTAGAAATATTGAACTGAAACAGAAAACAGAAATCATAATCAATTAATGAAAAGATAAATATCCGAAGGAATTTTATAACTCTTTTACTTTAATTCACAAATTATGATTCACTAAATTTGTATATAGAAAATTCAATTTATTAGTATTTGTCAATTTAATTGTTAATGGAACAAGTCATTTTTTTTTTTTTTTTAAACACCTAACACAGATGCAATAATAGAACAGGTGTATTCTTCTCTTTGCAGTAACGAAGACTCTCATAGCTATTGGCGCAAGCGAAGTTGGCTTCCTGTGCCGCGAGAAGAAACTGCCGAGAGAAGAGTTTAATGCCCAAGTGAGGGGAGATTTCAGCCCAGGGCGCACTATCAACGAGAGTCCTGCCCGCATTGAAAACTTCATTCTAATAGATATTATTTAAATTGAGCCAATAGAGCCTCTACAGTTCCACCGACTCCTCGACAGGAAACCGATCTTGCCCCTTGAGTCATCTGCATGACTATTAATCGTCTGTTTTAACATCACAGTTATCGTTCCATCCTCAGCCATTGGGTGTGGCTGACAAGCAGCAGGATGATTATATGTGGTCAGGATTACGAATGTTACTATCAGAAGTTGGCTATGGAGCTTTACCAGTCCTTCAACAGAGCTCTATCCTCGGCTCTTAGAGGAAAGCTCTAGACGATGATGATGATCGTCTACTGTACCCATTTCTTAGATGTCATCCTCATTAGTTAACAGACATCAGTTTGCTGCTTTAGTTTTAAGTTTTCATTTGTAAAATTATTTATGGCCATTAAGAGTTAACTTGATTGATTGGGATAGTATGGATGAATTTTACGGTTTCAGTTTTCCATTCATTCATTCTTTAGTCTTTTCGCATTCAGTCTTGATTTAAGACTTTCATTACCACTGCACCTTTCCACTCATATTCGGAGGCATAACTCCTGATCATCGTTACTATGGTTGCGTTTATGATCTACCAAGGAAACTGAAAAGGATTATAATTATCATAGTATATTTATATATAATGAGTGGCGATATGGATCATATTCTAATAAGATAGCGGGATGATGTTTGGATTTATATAAGGTAAACCATATTATAAAATATATTTAATAAACTTGAATAGAGGAGCCCTACTATTACCCTAAATATATATATTAATATTATGTATATAATATACTATATATTATATATATAAAAATAAATATATATATATTACTTACTATAATTAATATATATATAAATAATATATATTATTAATATATTAATTTTATTATATACTATTAATATATTAATATATTTATCATATATATAATTAATTAATATATATATATATAAGTATATATAAATATATATATATATATATATTTTATTTTATTATATATATATATATATTATATATATTATTTATTTTTATTTTTTTTCTTTTATTATATTTTACTAGGTAGTTTTTATATTTTATTGTTACTCAAGCGAGTACAAGTTACTAATCCGTCAGGTTATTTAAATGCTATATATATTTTTAATTAATGCATATTATCTTATAGTCAAAGTGTGTATATATATATATTGACCGTTCATGGTAAATTAGTGATGCTTATAATAATTATTGTGACAGGTTTTCAGTTAGCTTATAAGATTTCTATATTATAAGACCTTTTTATTTTATTTATTTATTTTACATAAGTGTCTCCGCCGCTCTAACGGGCAATGTAACACTAATTCAAGGTAGTGTGGTGTTGTTAAATACCCTTTACTTAATAATAAAATATAATACTCCATTTACTTTAACGTTAAATTTACGTCATAGATGTGCTACAGACGTGACAGGCTTTATATAAGGATGGTGAGAAATATTATAAATTGAGTAGAAACACAGATGTATGAGAAGAGAATTCGCACAGATAAACAGAGGTGACAATAGTATAAAGAAGTGAAAGCATCCTTGAGTTAGCTAACCTAGTCTATAGTAATATGTTATTAAACATTCTCACTCTTATTGAACACTCATGTGAATGTCCGATCACAATCATGCCCTGTGACTACTGAGGATGGGCGGTCGTAAAGGTTGGTTGGTATGCAGAGTGGTGAAGTCGCTCTTCTCTTGGAGAAGCTGTGCCTCGTTTATATCTTAGTACTATAGAAAAGGGTATTAAATGTGTCTTATAATACCAACATTCGGTCGCCTGTTCAAAATATATATAATAAGGTTATCTATTAGTATATACTTAAGTAATATAGTTAACTAGGATACAGTTAGTATATAAGTCATTTTTGGTATCCTCTATTGATATCATTATCTTATATTGTATTTAATATATTGCTCATAATCGACTCGTGTGATTGAAACGTCTAAGCCCCGCGCCCTCCTGGCCAGGATAATTGATGAATGTCTCTCTCCAATATGATATCTTCTCAACATAGGGCTGATTGATGACCGCATTTGTTATGTAGGTTAAGGTTATGTCACCTTACAATGAGAAAGATGAAAGAAATGTCATCATCACTCTAAATTACAGAAATCCATAGTTCTTTGAGGGTCCGTTCCCTAGGCAACTTCACTAGTGAATATTGTAAGTGTTTTACAATATAGAGAAAAATTGGTTTATTGCTCTTAAAGGGGCCAAGGATGTTGACAGCTAGTGAATTGCAAACAGGTAGAGACGAGAAATCCGTCTAAAGAGATAAAAAAGTTAGGTGTCTAAATGATAGAAGAGAGAGCCGATATGTTAGAGCAGCTTGTAGGTTCTAATTGATAAGAAGTGTAAGAATTATTCACAGCACTTATAGAGTATCGATCCCAACCTTCACATTTTTCTGTATCAGATTCAGCGCAGTAGAAATAGAATCGGGAAAGATTAAGACGAGATGGCAATTCTAGAAGTAAAAGAAGATTGATTAATTGATTGATTTAATTGAGTTGAAGCAATGTAAGCGGTAACATTCGAGCCTATGAGTGGTTAGATTATAGTTATGCTCAGGTAAGAAGATGCTTTTTGATGTGGAAGAAAAAGCATAGGGAGATATAAAGTGGAGATAAAATATCAGAATCCCTCGAGTGGGAACACCATGTGGGGATCATGATAGAAGTAAGATGTTCGTCTCCTGATCACACAGCACCAGACATTGACAGCAGTTTGATAGAATTACGTCGTGAGGACATCATAATGTAATTCGGAGAGAAGAAGAGAAACCAAAGGCAGGGGAGCTGTTCGAGGTGCACTATGACGCGTGACGACATACCCAGTCACTCTTGAGATTGTCGCCATTCTAGCATATGTCTTCCGCGAAGTGTGACATAGCGAGACTGCGGCACAAAACGGAAGAAATCGTGTTAAAAGAGGAATAGTATATTCGCCTAGTGTTGTAGAGATCTGCGTGTGATGCACGTATATACGTACACGTATCTTGTGGATAATCGCAGAAAGAAGTGGTAAAGAGATTCCAGAATTGATCTAAGACATGAGTGGAATAGTTAAGAAAGGTATTCAGATATCTTAAAATAGGAATGACAATGTCAGAGAGCTATTAATAGACGGGCCGATACCTGAAGAATGTCCATGCACGTAGCTGCGCTCTATGTGTCTTTCGGCGGAAATTGAAAAAACTATGTGATCACTCCCTGAACTGTCTCTATATCCACACTGATGGAGAAGTGCTAGAAAGTATTGAGGCATCAGAGAAATGATAGTTGAACGAGGCAGTGGGGTCAGCACGGAAGGCACACTTCCTCAAAAACTCGGAGAGAAATGCCATCCGGGCCACCGCCTGTCCTAACGGCTTCATAAGATTTCAGGAGCGCAGGCACCTGTGAGAGACCTGCAGTCAAAATGAAATGACAAGTATAATGGCATTTAAGTGATCACTTTGAGCAGGAGAAGGAGTATGGTAGAACGCCTGCCTACTTCAGAATGCGGTACAACGACGTTGTGCAAATTTAGACTCTGAAAACCTCACGGAGCCAAAGGATGAATTGGCCTTTTCAGGACGAGTATTAACAACAAAATCATCAGGGAGAAAAGAGAACGAAAGGATTTTCACAAAACTTATTATAGATATATTTTGGCATGGAGGTCAGAGAGATGATGACTAGCAGAGGAGATATGGAAAGGTCAAGGATGCTCCATGTCGGACGATCTTTCGTTAATGAAAGTCCGCTTTGTTGCAAGCCGAAAAACATCCCTACAACGATTCTGAGCTGAATGGAAATTACAGAGAGGCAAGAGAACGAGAAACTTTCGCACTACCAGAAATAAGTCATTTGTCTCTAGCCTGATTGGCTAGGGAACAAGTACGATCGAACCATGGATTTTTGGACTCGAGAAGAGCTATATTGTCAAGAGAGTGATATATAATTCGCGTCTGAGCTCATCCAACTGTACATCTCACTTATCTAGTCTTCTCCACTTTATCGGTTCTGACATCTCTTAACCGCTCTTGATTTATTAGTGATTAAGCAGATCACCTTTCAAATATGTTATAGTTTTTGCGTAGAAGCAACGCAATGCCCCAATCGACTTGTAATTCATCCTTATCCACAGGATTCTCTACAGCATAGAAACTTCTCATAGTGCAGGACAAAATCGATGTTTGGCGTGTAGAGTAATAGTATTTGAATAAGTGAATTAAGGTTTGGTGCTGATATTACGATAGGAGCGAATGTGTGATGTAATTATATAGAGAGAGGACTAGCTTAAAAATTGGTGTTGGTCGGTGTCGTATAAATCTAGTTATTCCAAGTGTGTTCAAGCAATCGGGTTAGTGAGACGATCCGCGAATGTGTGCTGACAGTTTTACTTTTAGTGCAGATGCTAGCCAGAATCGTGTCTTGGTCTAATACTGAATGATCGAGCTGTCACTCCCAAATAAATCAGTACGAGAGGAACCCAAACAATTCAGTTTTGTGTGTACATTGAAATTCCCCTGGAAAGTGTTAGATGATAGGGTGAACCTCTCAGTATATGGATGAGTCTTTTGGTTGAAATGTCCCATGACCTATATTCATTTAATCAAAAAGGCATTAAAATCGTTTTTAATTATGAGAACAGTAGCAGAAGCATAAGATAATTATAGTCTTCTTGGGAAAATAGAAGGTAAAGAAAGATTTTAGTAGGGCCACGACGACATCAGTAATGTTAGGAGATTCCGATATCATACGAAGACTGCGTGTTGGGTGATAGGAATGATTGTCGTATACTTTAGCGATTACGCCAACGTATCCACCCTTCGAAACGGGATGCACTCTATATTATTTGAATAACGTTGCTCAGTCTATAGTTAAACGAGGTTGAAGGAATTAACATATGCTCTAGGCTGCATCATTTGCTGTCATTGCACAAGAAGCATAAAATTAGTGTTTAGAGGGTGTAGAGGACCGGAAGTGAGTATTCCAATGGGATGCAAGAGTTGTAGTGAGTGCTACCATTGATGTTGCGTAAAGTCAACGAAGCCACGCCTGTCGCAAGAGATATGCTAATCATACATGCACACGCACACGTACACGCAATCACAAAAAAAAAAAAAAAAAAAAACCGAGAAATAGACTCGCTAAACCAGTGCGTAGAAATGACGTAAATATCTCAGATCGTACCGCGTAAACCTAAATTTTAATTACCGATAAACACGGGACATTTATTACAGCAAATATCTAATAATATGAATAATCCAGATAGTTTAAAACACTCACGCATCATCACGCTCTCACGAACTCGCGTACAAAAAGAAAGAAAATACTATTGATGGCAACTAGAAAAAGTAGATAAATCTGTATAAGTTATAATAATGGCTGTCCAAATAGCGCTAAAGACCAAAAGACCAAGTTGGAAAACGCTAAAAATCTAAGTTAAAAGGAAATCGCTAGGAAATAAATATATTTCAAATGGATTTAGCATTATATATATCGAACTAGATTTATTATTTGAACTCTAAAGAGTTTCTCGAGTGAGTTTTTCACCCAAAAGTAAGGAAGTATGGCGAGGGTATCGCGCCGATGTATACCTTACTTGAGATACATCAAAATGCGATATTACCGATAACCGATACCTCGCTATTACCTATCGTGGGTAGCCACTCCGCCTTAACAAATATAAATATCTATATGAGGGTAAAGATCTCTATTTATCTTATTAATATAAATATAAGTAGTAAATAAAGTAGTATATTATAGATCTCCTTTCTAATAAAATATATATAAGTGATTTGTAGTCTACATGAGTGAACTGGCAGCAATAATATAGTAGTAGAGGTAAATATAAATACCATTATAATTATTATTAAATATTGCTTCAAACTCTTCACAAAAAAGTAGTATTGGAGTCGAGAAGAAACGCATAGTATATAGTATAGTAGGCTCATAGTAGTCTATACGGGGTAAGGTATGAATTAGCTTACCTATATTATATAGGTATACTATATACTATAGCTATATATAAATATAGGTTAGTGTCTAAATTTACCTATGGTAATGAAAATATATATATAGTATATATATGAATCATATTTAGAGTAAGTAAATTAGATTAAGAATTAATTTAATTTTAGGGGGTTTAGGTATACCCATGTTTTTTTGTTCTTTCTGAGACATTTTGAAGTTTTGGAGCAACGTTCTCTATATTTAGATTTTTAGTAATCATTACATAACAAGTAGGAATATAGTAGGAGATATGAGAGAGGAGCATCACTATTAACGCGGAACAAGTAGTCCCATTTAAAACTGCCGACATGGAATAAAGTAGATCACGTTTCCATTACGCATTCAGACAGGACGAACGTCGTGGTATATGATAAAATAATTATTTAAACTTTCTATTGAAATTATCTGAAATTGATACTTAAAGAATTAGTATCTTATTCGATAGAAGTCGTTTCATACCAATTTTAAAATTCAACTTATATATTTAGTCAACAAAATAGAGAAGATTCTCGAATCATTTAATAATACTCATTAGATCACTATTTATTCTATATATGGATCAGAAGTCAGTATTTACCAATTTTCAAACCCGAGTGTATTTAAGCTTGATGACCTCAATAAATTAGTTTAAAACAGGATGTTAGCATATTCCCTGGCCTAGTGTGAAATGGGGCTACAATTGCACACAGTTTTGTGTCCTTTGAGCCCCAAATTTATAGAATATAAATTTTACTGATATTTCTATAAACGGAAAACCATTTTAAAGATCCCTAATATTTTAAACAACAAAACAATAATAATGCCTCTTCCTTTGTGCTTGCAATATTAATCGTGTCAATTGTATTAAATGTAGAATACCACATGATGATAATAATAGTAATATAAATCATATAAATAATAATGTAATATATTGTTTATATATTATAATCATGTACTCTCGCGTCTCGACACTATCAAAATGAATAACATTAGCAATTTGTGCTATAACACACAATTATTATGCTACATAATTTTGAGGTTAACTACAACACATCATTAAAATTTGTGAATATAATAATAAATGTCATATTAATAGTAAATAACCACTTTCAGTCTCAATTAATACATGATTCATATATAACTTACTGATCACTTGCTAAAGAATAATACATGTAATGAATAATAATAACACTAAGTAATTATATAATAATAGTAATAAGATAATAATCTATATGAACTAATAATAGAATTGTTGTGTTAAGCTTTATAAATTTATGTCCAATAATAATAATTTAGATTACTATAATTAATGACATTGATAATAATCATTGATAAGAATACTTAATACGAGTGAATAAAGTAGGTCATCATTATATTAAACAGAACTGGGAATACCTGAAGACAAAAATGATAGCATTAGAAATATTATTAAAAGTGATTAATAATATTAATAATTAATATATAAATAATAAACAATACATAATCTGGCTTTCAATAATGTTGACTCGCATATGCCGTATGTGAATATAGCCACACGCGTTATACCCTTCCCTTCGCAAGTGTGACATTAGTGTAATTTAGCTTGCTGTGCTTCTTCTCGTTCCTTAGATGTGGTAGCCGTGTCTCAGGCTCTCTCTAACCGGATCGAAACCCATGATTCCTCCGTTTGCCTTTTGTCTGTGACGTTCAGATTTCGACAACTAAGTTCACATGTAAACCTGGAAAGATTAATTGTAATATAATTAATTTCTCTGTGTAGCAGAAGAGACATAACATTGAATGTCTAATGCTAAAGTAAATATAGTTTGCATAATAATAAAACTCATGTTGTGCCTGTAACTGTATTTAATCGTAGGGTAATAATTAGTTAAGTTGTATGATGGACGATTAAGTCTGCTTTTATTATTATTTAATGTGAGATATATGGCTCGATCCAATAGGAATTAAAGTTTCATGTATAGTAGGGTATTAGTATATTAGTATATAATCTAATAGAATATATATAATAATAGTGATATTTCGTGAATCCCTCTTCTACAGAGTATTGCTGAGACGTACATACCGTAGTTAGACTGATAGATATATAGATATAGTGATATATTGTGTGGATATAAGTTTGCTGGATATAAGTATGTGATATTGTATAGTGTGAGTGTATGCTATGACCCTAAATTTCTCATACTTGAATTGGACAAATCAAAAAAGAAGTTCGAGTTTGGCTACTGTGATTGTTTTTATCTATCTCATATTTCTATAGATTTTCATTGTTGAAGAGTATGTCGGCGATTAAGAACTGGGACGTGGTTGCTCAAAAATAGCCAATTATTTAAGCTCTTGAGTGACTCTCTAGGCGGCAAATAAACTTATTATAAGAGAGTCAGCAACAAAACAGGTATCGAACTGAAAACTTTGTAGTCGCTCAGTGCGATCATTACGCATTGAATATACTGGAGAACGAGATGAGAGTGTTTGTACGTTTATTTTAAGAGACTCGTTTCTAGTGCGTAGAGGCTTTTCACTCTCTGATCTGTCCTCACAGAGCTTATAGAGATGGTTTTTCTTTTTTTGGTCGTTGCTTCAGTGTTCAAATAAGAGTATTAGTGTTAGTATTAGTAACTATAGAAGCAATAAAATTTGTATAGGTTGTTAAAATATCACACGAAACAATCCTTGTTATACAATTTTTTAATTTATTATTTGAATACAATTTTAATAAATTTGCAATTTTCAAAAGAATAAATATTATTAAAGATATCATAATATATTAATTATTATTATTTATTTTTAATATATACTTATTGAATATTGATATAATTAGTGTCCAGACATTTAGGTATCCATGTATAGGATGTATCGAGTCAGTATTAAAGGTAATATATACGGTGAGTATTTATTATTATATCATAGCGTATTACTAACCTCGCGGTCTATATATACGGGTTGGGTATTATATCGACCGTGCCCATGAAGGAGGTGTTTGCGTATATTATGGTGTACAAATATATAATTAAATCTCAAATATAAGATGAGAAGCGGGTAATATTGTACCCATAAATCATACCTCTAAATCATGTTGGAGGGGTAGTTATGGTTGTTATACGTTATAGAGACGGAGTAGGTTAAAGCTCAATTTAAGATCTCAGATAGCGGACGCCTGAATCGAATCTGCGATATACCAGTCGTGGACTATATAGCAATAAGGGACATCTGGTTACAGTGAGCGTGGGTCAACCAGGAAGGAAGATCGTTAGGGAAACGGTTACTTTGGTATATGCAGATTAGTTTAGTGTGTGACGCAGCATTAATGGTAGATAGTAGTAGAGAAGCCGGGAGGGACTTTAGTATGATCTTTCTAGATGACATGCGATGAATAATTGAAGCAGAAGAGGCTCGAGTGTAAGCTCTACTACAGGTGATAATTAGAGAGATGCTCTTAGATGTAGTTCTAGAAGGTTTGTTATAACGCTGTGGGTGTTAGGATGATAACATGAGGTAGTAAGCATGAGTATAGGTGGTTCGCGTTTATGTATTATATACGTATTAGCGCGAGTATATAATGACGAGTGGCTGATGTCATATATACTGAGCGATGTAGTGTAGAAGTATGGTGAAGAGCGTGATTTGATTAGTTGAGAATTAGATGGAATGTGTTGTGGCTCAGTAGGTGGTGATAATACTCAGAAAAAATTGTTATATTAATAAGGTATAGTGTGTTATCTCAATGAATAATCAGAGGGTAGGCAGCTTGGCGCTCGGCTGAAGTCTCTCTCGAAACATATTTACCAAAGCCTGCAGAACCGCATAATGCGCAAAAGCTGGGAGAAAAAATATTAAGTCGATCCGCAAGCGCGAAGCGGTGGTCATAGAGTGATTGGGACATACGACTATAAGTCCGCGAGTGCGCTAGTGGAGTCGCTCTCACGCTCGAGAGGTTATCCAACAATATAGTATGTTCTTATGCGCCAAAGTGGTGAGTGCGCGAGAAGGGCGACCAGATGTCGCAAAATAGCTAAAATGCTCATTTGTTTTGTACTCAACAATTAAAAAGCGGCAAAAAGAAATTCAATTAATAAAGCGCAGTAATTTAAAGAAGAATATTTTTTAAATTTTCTTGGAATTCAGGCTAAAGGTTTATGTTCAATGGTTGTTAAGACATTTTTACTTAGATTTTTAAGGTTATTCAATATAATTCAGGCTATTAAGGTAATTTAGGCATTTTCTTTGTTCTGGTTTGCGCGTGTCATTATCCTTTCATAATCAGCAATAAGATTTTTCAAAATTGATTGGATGCCATGTGCTGCCCTCGTGTTGTCTCTTGAGATCTATAGATGTCCTGTTGATCATTAAACAACTCCTTTCACGCGCTGACGCTGTGGTTGTGTACATGGTAAGGTATATATACTTTAAGTTTAAGAGACAAGTCCACTCAAACCTCCTGGATTCACCGAAAATAGGTGTCAGTTATAGAGGAGTCTGTGGAGTTTGACAGGTGTATACTGCAGAACCAGCTTAGTCCATAGATTCCGTGTCTCCGAACTCTCCGCCTCTCAGAGGCTCGACGGCTGGATATATGGGCCCTATCAACAATTCTGATGGTATTGTATTTAGTAAGATTGTATCAGAGAACTTTTTTGGATGAGTGTCATTTGAACCTTATGTACAGTGCGTAACATACAGGCAGTATAGAGGATATGGGCCAGTTTTAAATGGGTTGGAATAATCTAAGTGCCCAGATAGCGTTCTAGGGAATTGTGACCAGTAAAATAACGTACGGTAATATATAAATATACTCGTAAGGCTGTGTAAAGTAGAGTAGAGCTTGTACTCATCATAGCTTATGTAAATTAATATGTCTTAATTCAAATATACGAACCATGTCGGTATAGTTATTTTATGTTGAGCTGTTGATAGTGGGGCATAATGATATATGAGTATACTCAGTTAGTAATACGTATATAACTAATATATTAAATTTACATGTCAGTTGATCAAAGTTCTTATAGAATAAATATATAAATATAGGCATAATACCAACATATTAGATATAGTTAAAAAGGTTAATACGTATAAATTCAATGAGGTAATAAGTATATATAAATAATATATATACGTATCTCAATAATTAGTTAAGTGTATTTATAGTAGTAAATAATAGTGATATTGATATATGTTAGCTGGATTAGTATATTGGTGGATATATATTATGATAGGGTATATATATATAATATAGATACTATAGGGGTATAGTTAGTATACAGGAAAGTATGTGTGAGTTTTATTAATATCTATATATGTGTTATTATATATATAATATATATAATAGTGGTACTATGTTCTTAAATAATTATTTATTACTGATATTATATATATATATATATAGGGTATAGATCTACGGTACAATGGGTTAGGTAAAGGGGAGTTATATGTTACTTATGGTTATATATATATTATATATATATATAATATACCGGAAATAGTTGTTGATAGAATTATAAGGTAGGTAGGTATATTAAAGGTTAATAGGTGTATATTACACACTTTAATAGTAATTCTTGTCAAATTATAATATTTAGTAGTATGTTTACTTATCTAGTTTTGATGATTATATTATGTGATTATATTGTATGGTGAGGTATTATATTTATATTGAATAATTATAGTAGTGAGTACGGAAGTGTATATTATTACCAGTTAGATTGAGAATATATATAAGTATATATATATATAACCTAGGTAATGATACCTATAATATATCGTACAAGAGATGCTTAAAGTTTGTCCAAATTATAAAAATAACCACTCATAATTGGTCATTGTCAGATTCGTGTGTCTCCTTTCACCATTCGAGTGTTCCTTAATGAATTCTAAGCATGTACTATTCTGTCTTGCGCTCAATATTACACTCTTCGTATTTGCCTCCAGGGGTGATTCTGGTCTTTGGAGTTAGTACTTCCCGCTCATTTTAACCCCGCTACATACCACTCCGAAGTTTTGAGAGTAAGGATGCAGAGCTTGCTTGGCCAGAAGCCTCAAATTCGAAACTAATCAATACACGGATAAGAATCAACTATGGATATAACTGTCGGTGTCATTAGACTACTTGTCTCTTGTTTCTCTTTGTTTGCTTATGAAGTTGCTTTAGCAATAGTTGACTAAGTTCTGGGTTTGGACCATAGTGTTTAAATTTGTTCCACCTTCTCCGTTTGCATTTCCAGTCTTGTCCGTTGAGGAGAAAGTAGATGTTAAAGAGCAACTAGTACGTTAACCTCGCGACGCGAGTTCTGTCGTATGTCTTCCTGCAACATAATAAAGAACTTCGGGGTTAATAGGCGCCATTATTGCAGATGTACTTCGCAATTACCTTCCTTTATCACTTTTTTTAAATACTGGAAGACACAGCTTTTGCTCCATTCAATATGTTGTTGATTGTGTGCCTGCGACCATCACAGGTTCATTAAACAGGTCAAATTTTGAGTAGAATCGTATAGGGAGTTTCAAGCGATTAACACTTGGGTTTTAAGCTTTGTTTCCCATCTCCTTCTTAATTCTCGCAGCAGTTGTAGTTTTCCTGTTTTGGGCATTCACAATTCCTGTGCTTTGGTAAGTGTCTTATTAAATGGATCTTGGTACCAGAGAACCAGCGAGGAACATTTGAAACATCCTTAGTAGCAAGAAATGTTTATATGTTTAGGAAATGCAACAGATCGATGTTCAGTATAGGCTAAGTGCACCATGTTCTTTAAGCAGATGTTTCCGTAGCTGAGAGATGTTTTGTGTCTCAGAACCTCTGTGGGTGCGACAAATTTGTGCTCCATGCTTCTTCACAGCAAAGAGTTGCACTGGGCAGCCTGACCGCGCTCGCTGCTACCTTTTAGCAACACGCTCGGTGTGCTTGGGCTTATTAACAAAAAAACCCTGAGGCAAAGATAGAAAGGCGGGGTGTTTATAAAAAAATTATAACGTAGAATGACTGAGTAATATTGAGAAAATGAGATAAAACGTGCAACAGATACTTATTACAGTAGCGATATATTTTACACGGTTAATATTACGAAGTATATATGAAAATGAATAAAAAAGAAAAATACTCATCCTATCTAGTGATTAATTATATTAAGGTGATATCAATTTTATTATATGTCACATATTGAGAGTCTATGAAGCTGAGCCAAAAGAAAATTTAGGTTTAACTGGACAATTATTATCTTACTTGTAGAAAAAATCTTTAATCATTAGTACAATAAAAAGTAATTTGCATACTTAAATTTTTAGGTAATCTCTATAAAATGGTCCAATGCAACATTGTTGAAACTGATAAATAAATGGCGTGGCGAATAGAGTGATAAAATTAAAAAAAAAACAAACTAACTTTTAACTAAATTAGCAATTTAATTAATTTAAGTTAATTAATTAAACGACACATTGCGACCTTAAGAATAAATGTAACGATTTTATTTAATTGTATATAAGCATTTGTGGAGATGAATAGCACTTTTCCCTAAATATATCAAAATCATAGTATATTATAAAAACGTTTATATTATTCTCAGAGTGAACCATTCGACTGAGATTGACAAAAACTTGCACATTAGGCCCTTTTGAGAATCCTATTTCATATGTAGTAATCAGCCTATTACTAGCAAAAGGATGCCATAGTTTAATCTATTATAAGTTATTTTTCACCACAGGCATTAGACAGTGCGGTTATAAGTTTAATGTGTGTGGCTCGTTATCCCATAATGCCTGAGACAATCATCACTGTTTAGAATTCGTTTTAGCATTATCAATATGGCTAATTTCCTGATTACAAGTTTTTCTGCCCTTTCTTGTCCATACCTAGATTTCTAAAGCGTGTCGTTTGTGATTCCTTCACCGAAAATTTGAAAGTGTGTGCTCTATCGATTAATAACTGTTAATTTCTAGTATATATAGGTATATATGATGTTATAGTATATAGGTTATGTGAGTAGCTGATTAGAGTAGGTGGGCGTGAGTGGTGAATTTATGGAGGCCGATTCCTGTTTGAATGTTGGGCATGTTGAGGAAGAGATATGGTTTGAGAGATATTCGTTTGGAGATGATGGAATAAATAATGAATGATTGGGACCCCATCCTGGGTGCCCTGCGGAGTCAGGTGGGTTGCAGGAACGTTTCGAGTCGGGAATGGTGGAAGAGGTGGAATCGGAAGACCGGAAATGTTGGAGTACAAGATTGGAAAATCGAGAAGATCGAAGTTATATATGGTGTTATACTATTATCGGAATAGGGATAGAATCTCCTAAGATAAAGAGTTGGAGTACTGAGATTAATTAGAAATATTGAGTATAAGCTAATCCATGAGATCAGTAAATTACTCAAGAGTACTAAGTTGTATAAGTCTTGGAATCTCAACCTGAGACAGATCCAATGGTAATAATATCTTCCAACTAGCAGTGTATAGGAGTCCGGTATCTAATAGTATGATATCATTAGTATAATATATATATATATATTGATATGTTCAATGCGTTATATTCGTGTTTCCTATCATTGTTACCTTTTCTAATTACGTGTCTTATATATATTTTATATGTACCTCTTCTAGATATATATATATTTGATTTATAAATAATTATTTGAGCAATTATTTTTTATACTGGTATATTAGTGTTTATTACAAACCAATTAATTAAATTTAATTATCTTATTTCATTCGTCTCAAAGTTTTATATGCTTCCATTCATTATCATTGGTACCCTCAAAATATGTCAATTTTGGTCATTCAACCATATAGGTCCCCATAGGAATGAATATATTTTTGAGAGAGGAATGCATTTCAATATAGTTTTTATAGAATTTATCTGTAAAGTAAATAGATATCTATTACAGTGGATTTAAAAGTGTAATTATTAGAATTTCTATAAATATTTGTGATGATGAAATTATCCCTTTTTTATTTTGTCCATGAATTATGACTTCACGCCAATTGTTGCTCGCAAAAACTAACCCTGGGATATAATGGCCAAGAAAATCAAGGAGTGTGCGTGAGCGCGTGAGTGCATTTAACATAACAACCCTAGGCGTTTTTTGCAACCCTGCCTTCAAGCTAGACCACTATACTTCTGCTCACTCTCTACCATTTCTTATTGTCTTTTCTCTAAGATCTACGCCGTTGCTGCATGAGCATCTACCCGAAAGGGTCGGTCACAGGCTAAAGTTTTGTGTAGGTCCCAATATATCTCTCTCTCGTAATGCAGGATAGCAACAATAGATCACGAATAAAATTTTTTTAACTTGATGTGATACTTCCATAAGTATTGTATACAGTGATAAATCGGTGTTGCTAAGTAGGATTGATTTTCTGTTCTATGCATCTACGTTTATCTGATTTCCAATATCTGTTGGTAGAGTGACCTGTGATGCTCTGTAATCACAGGGAACATGTAGATGAAGATATGTCCATTTTTTTTGAGATATTGTGGTAGCTATTGTTGGCGTTAGGACTGTGCTAGGTCTGAGTGAAGACACGATTATCATCGTGTTAGGCAAAGACAGACTCTCGCTCCTATTTTCGAAAGAGCATGAACTTTAACATCATTTGCAATCCCAGTGAAACCGCTCATCCCTGAAACTCCTGTTTGTTGTTCAACCAGTCCAGCTTTCTTGCCGGTTGTGGCACATTATACTGACCTTATATAAATGTTGGTTAATATCAGCCTTCCTTATTATTGCATGACATCAAGACCTCACACTGGTCTTCATAGATGTTGGTAGTGGAAGATCAGAGTTCAGTGTAGGACAGGAATTCGACAAGAAACTTTTAACTCCACAATGTTAATTGCATTTATTATTGTACTACAGAAATCTAGAAGCAAAACTATTTGATGAGAAATTGATATTAACGACAAATGAAACTTGTATTTTAAATTCGAAAATTTCTGTGTTAGATATTTGTGTTAGTTGTGTTAATTCTGTTAATGCTCGGTGACACCATTTATAGATATAACCTCGCTACGTTAAAATAAAAAACACTTAGCGTAGTTATAAAGGCACTCAAGAAAGCTCTCTTCTGATTTATTAATATTGTCGACATAGACTGATGATGATACATCATAGCCTTACTCGAAAACTGCTGTCCTTATTAGACTGGTGTCTCACCTGTCTTGTGAGCAGCTCCTGGCCACTGCTTGTTCAACGCTCCTTACGATATTGCAGTACCACAAGTCATACTTGAGTGCAAGATGGATGTTTCTGAAAAATAGAGTTACAAATCTGAAGTCCTTTCTTATTCATGTAAATAAAAAATTTAAATATTCAAATGATGAATTATAAAAAAAAAAAAGAAATAAAAATCTGATAACCCAATTAAATCACTGTAAATTACCTAAGATTTGAGTTCACTATTTTCAAGCATGTGTATGATTTAATGTCAAAGCTGAAGTTTTTTTTCTTACAGTAGGGAGCATCATCTTTTCTCGTTGTACATCATTTCTATTGCTCATATCAATATACTTCTCTCGATGCACAGACCCAATAGTACTCTTGATAAGATGGGCCATGCTGCTCCAAGTCTCAGGCTTCCGCTGCTTTTTTGTTTCATGGACGCTCTACAGATGGACATCAAACGTCCAATAATTGCCAGTGTTACACTTCGACGACTTCACCGTTTGCAATTCTTTTTCCCTTTTAAGCACTTATTCATATTGTATTTACCTTCACTATATTATAAACACAAAGCCAAAAAAAAAAAAGTATAATCGCTAATCACAAGTAAACATAAAAAACTTAGAATAAATTGGCATAATAATAATTAATAATAATAAATATAATAATAAGTCAACTATCAATAAAATTGTCTGGGAATTCATAATTATTTAATCTGATAGTATTAATAAATCAATAACAAATAATAATAATAATAATAATAATAATAATAACTTAATAATAATTAATATTAATAATAAGAATAACAATAATAAAGGTTAATATTATGTTATAAATATATATTCCTTAATATATATATATATATATACCCTTAATATATATATATATAATATATACCATATTAAATATTAATATATATAATATATATATATATATATAGATATATATATATATATTATATATATATAAACCAACGCGTATATAAGCGCAAATTATTTAGAGAGAGCGCAAACGCAAAATATTAGAGAGAGCGCAAATTTGCGCTTTTGCGTTCTTAAAATAAAGTTGTGGAGCGCAAATGCAAAAGCGCACATTTTTAGAAATTCTCCGCGTCAAACGCAAAACGCACGTTTTTTACTTAAAGCGCAAATTGCGCTTTGCGTTTATGACGCTTTCATTTGCGCTTATGCCCCCCTCTTGAAATAGATTATACTATATATATAATATCCTATATATAAATATATATATATATATATCCATATATAGAGGTATATATACCCTATAATTTATATAGCTATATATGTGCGATTGTGTAAAAAACGGTGTTTACTGAACATTTATTACTCAGAAATGTAGCCTCAAAAACACGTTTTTTTTAAAATCAATTGGTTTTTTTTTGTTTTTTTTTAACACATTACCCTTCTTTTTATGTATATTAAAGTATGTTTTAAATTATACAGCAGACCAATACCCTTCTAGGCCTAAATATTGACTATTAATAACAAATTTATATATTACCAGTACTATACGGTTACAGAGGAATTATCAAGTATATAAATTATATTTAAATTAAATTATATATATATATCAACAAATCAGCATTACATAATTTGTATACTACCATATATATATATTGGTATAATATATTATTATATAATAATAATAAAAATATATATATGAATCAAAAAAAAGGAATGCGGAATAAAACAGGTTGTTTGGATGTGTGTTCTAGAGAGATACAATAGGATTTGTATTGAATCTCAAGAAATCTGTAATATGGGAGATTATGTGTGTAAGTAATACTTTTCTTTAAACACAAGAGTATCCATAAGTACTAGCCATGATTAATGTTGGCAGAGCCTGATCGGACTCCTAAATACACCTATTTGGGGGTGTAGATGAAGTAGTGAAGAAATTCATCTATTCGCTGGATGGAGAAAAATAAACTGTAGGGATACTTTTAGAAATGATTATCGAATCTATTATGTTAAAATAGTACTATGTAAATTAAAGTTCAGGGACATTGTGATGGAGCGTGAAACGTGATACGGAAGAA
>JABUQX010033203.1:0-12500 GCA_015478945.1 Trachelipus rathkii
GAAAGAAAGAAGATATATATATGTTATTATTATTATTATTAAGTTATTATTATTATTATATTAACTCATATTATTTATATATATATACATATTATTATTGTTATGCCATATACGGTTGTTGTTATGGTTGTTGTTATTGTTATGATATTGTATTATTACTATTACATATATTATTATCCACATATTATTATATATTGTTATTATTATGCGTATTATTACATATTACATACATATTACATATTATAATATTAGTTATATATTATTATTATTATTATTATTATTATTACATATATATTATTACATATATTTCCATATTACATAAACATATATATATTATTATATATATTATATGTAAAGTTAGATATATGAGCATATATATGTTATTATTACATATATATACATATTATTATTATGATATTATTATATTATATATATTATACATATATAAATATATATATATATATATATATTATTATTATATATATATATTATTATTATTATTATATATATATTATTATTATATATATGATATTACATATATACATGTATTATATTATATATATTATTATTATTATATATACATATAAATTATATATAAATTATATATATATATATATATATATATATATATATATATATATATATATATAATGACGTACTTTATATTCGTAAATGGAGGATGACTGTAGATGACTGGACGCTTCGTCACTGATATATATATATATATATATATATATATATATATATATATATATATATATATATATATATATATATATATATATATATATATATATATAGTATATATATTAAGGTTATATACCATGGCGAGTGGAAGGTCGCACATATTATATATATATACATATATATTATTAATATATATATATATATATATATATATATATATATATATATATTATTATTATTATTATTATTAGTTGTTATTATGATATATTATTATTATTATTATGTTATTATTATTGTACATATATTATATTGTTGTAGTATATATATTATTATTACTATATACATACATACATACATATATTATTGTTATATTATATTATTATTGTTATTATTATTATGCTATATTATTATGCTATTATTATTATTATATTACAGTATATTGGTTACATATATGCAATAATATACATAAACATATTACATATACAGCTATGTTATATATATTACTATTATGTTATAGTAATACATATTATTATTATATTATACTATATTGTTATATTATATTATTATTATTCATATTATTATTATTATTACACCGAAACACATAAACATATATATATATATTATTATTATATATACATATATATATATATTATTATTATTAAGTTATTATTATTATATATTATATTATTATTATTGGTTATATTATTATTATTATATTATTACATATATTATTTATACATATTATATATATTATTATTATACATATACATATTACATATTATTACATACATATACATATTACATATACATATATATATATTATTGTTATTATATTGTTATTATTTATATATATATAATATATACATTATGTTATATTATTATTATTATGGTTATTATATATATTATATATATTATTATTATATTATTATTATTATTATATGTTATATGTATATATTATTATTATTATTATATACATATATTATTATTATATTATTATCTATTATATATATATTATTATTATTTATTATTACATATTATTATTATTATTACATATTATTATATTAGCATATATATTATTATATTATATATATTATTACATATATTATTATATATTAGTGTGGTCCAAAAAAAAAATCAAAATTAAGAAATGTATCATTCTGAACGTTCTAAGATGTGACGTTTACCGTAAAAATAATAATTTATTTAAAATTTGAAGTAAAAATAACATTTAATGAGACACATGCGGCAGCGGTTGCGCGTGGCTGAGTGTAAACTGTAGTCAGTTGTGCCGTTGGACGTTATAGGTGACTGTGTCAAAATTTAGGTGCTTGCCGTCATACTATTCTTCTAAATTTCTTATGTAGAATGTCTTTCAATCACGTCAAACAAGATCGGATACACATGTTTGGCTTATTTGGGCAAATATTAGAAATCATGATACCTGTAGATCAAAACTTCCATCAATTGGTGATGTATTACGTCGTCTGTTTGGCTGACACACAATAAGAAATCAGTAAAGTAGGCTTCAAATATAATATGTTCTGAAATATATGACTCTGTGATAAAAAGTTACTCCACGAAGGCCAAACAGGATGTTTTAACTAAGATTAGAAAGATATATGAACAATACAGATCACTATCTTAAAGAAAAGTTAATGATTTATTTGATATCGCACATGCAAATAATGAAAATAATAATATCAAATGAAGAAGATAGAGTTTTTTGTAAAACAAGAAAGAAAGCGTAAAAAGGAAGAACTAGAAAGAAATAGAATTAAAAGAGAAATTTGTCGGCAGAAGGAACAATTACGTATTCTGCAAGAATGTACTAGTGTGGATGGTTGTAGTTCCTCTAGCAGTGAAGAACCCCAACCTGGACCGTTCAGAGTCGAACCATGTAAGAGTTCAAAGGAACGTCATAAAATCATAACCCCCGACTTAGCAATGCCTTTGGATAGATCGAAAATGAGTGATCGATGTGCGATGTTAGTAGTAGCTTGGCAAAAAAGTTGATAATATTGTATTAAGCAAAAGTACATTAAGGTAAAGCAATTGCTGAGGATATTAAGCAAACATTTCCTGGTGGTCTCGTACACTAAGATGGTGTTATTGATGTGGAGAAGCTGAACGTCTAGCTGATCGTGCACAGGAGGGAAATCTAAAGTTGCTGTTTCAAACTTTGGTGTTGCAGAAGTTGTAAAAGCAGTGCCTAAAAAGATTGAATTTGAAGATAGTATAGTAGGAATGTGTTTTGACACAACAGCAAGCAATACCGTAAACTGGGAGAAGCTGAAAGAGGTCTTCATTCTGTCGACATCTATTCAATAGTCACATGCTTTCAGCAAATACATTGTATTTCATCAGCCAGACATTGGGACTGTTCGAACGATTCCAGAAATGTTGGAAAAATAATAAAGAAAAAGTATGAGATAGTGAGTATTAGTGATTCATGTTTAGTGAGCAGTTAAAGAAAAGCCACCCACGGTATGATTATAGAGAACTATTGGAGCTGACAGTTGTTTATTTATGTGGGAACCTTGAGAAACGGTTTTCTTTTTTGTAAACCTGGTGCTCTACATCGAGCACGATGGATGGCACGAGTTTTATGCTCCCAATTGGTTTTCAGCCCCATCAGCAGCTTCAGCCCCAAGAAATGACTTGAAGTACCTTCAAGAGCTGGAATGCTGTGACGATTATGAATTATCAGTAGTAGCTAGTAAAGCTCTCAAACATCACTTGTGGTATTTAGAAGAAGCAGCTCTTGTGTTTATGGATGATGAAGTACCTGTTGAAATGAAACGAAAGTGAAGCCCTGCATAAACCAAGAAGAACAAATATAGATAAGCCAGATTGTAATAACTTCATAACAAAACCCTTGCCGACTTTATAACAGAATGCAGTCATTTGTTCTTCAACAAATTACGTTTGGGCTTCACTTTTCACAAGGTTGACCCATTGGAATGGAACAAAAGAACGGACTATAAGAATGCACAAGAAGTTACCAAATCAATAAATGTTATCAACGACAATGCCGAAAGAGCTATTGCACTAGTGCAAAACTATAATAATCACCTAACAAAAAACGAGGAGGAAATGCAATACATTCTTCAAGTTATAGAAAGACACAGAGAAAAATTTCCAGGAATATCAAAGAAACAGCTGAAAAAGTTATGAAAATAAGGAATAAACATATAATAAGTAATAAAAATTAAATAAATGAATTGAATAAGCTGGTGTGGAAAAGCTATGTATTCATATATTTCAACAGCATTGTGGCACTATTAAATATTGCTCAATCAGCGTAAAAATTTAAATATAATCTTTTGATATCATACCTCATAATTTGTAAGGTTCAGACTACCAAAAAAAATGAAAAAGATATTATTATTATTATTAGTTATTATTATTATTATTATTATTATTATTATTATTATTATTATTATATATTATTACATACATATATTATTTATTATTATTATATATATATTATATCATATTATTATATATATATATTATTATATTAATATTATTATATTATATTATTATATATTATATTATTATTATTATTATTATTATTATTATTATAGTACATATACAGCTGAAGAAGAATAGGCTATTAATAAATATATTATTACATATTATTAGTTATTATATATATATTACATATACTACATGTATATATTACTATATGTTGTATATAGTTATTAATATATATATATATATATATATATAGCATAAGTTATATATATAAGTATATATATATATATATATATATATATATGTGCAGGCGGACAAGGTTTGTGGTTCCAGTGAGCCAGTTGATTTTACTATGTTTTTATCGTACAGTTGTTAGATCTCAATTAACTGTCACCGTTGGTTTTTATAGAGGGAGGTAAGATCCGTCGGGAGCCTACAAGGAGATAGTTTTTAAGAATGGATCTTTTAATCCGTGGCTCTGACGGGTACTGTTTAAATAAGAATCAGGTGAGTATCAAAGGCAAACAGTCACCATTGAAAGATTATAACCCCTTGTTAAGAGGTTTCTGGTAGTGTCTGGTCCAGCAAGTTTATTGATTGTTGTATAATATCCAAATCATATGATTAAGTATATATAAGGTATATATGCTACAGAGCAGTAGCATAGGCAGCAGTATATATATATATATTAAGTTATATATAATGTTATATATATATATATATATATATATATATGTATATTCTTATCTTAGTCCCTCTGACTATTTCTGTATATTAGAATCTGACAAATATTTACGATATGTTTTCTTATTGAATCAAACGTAATTATTCTGACTACAGAATAATAGAATTAATAACAAAGAATCAAAAATAATTTATTCTGGTTACAGAATAAATGAATGAAATTTAAATGAATCAAAATTAAGAGAATATAAATTGCCTAATACGAACAATTGAATCAAAATAGGAATATAACATAAATTACTCTGATTACAGAGTAATTGAATCTCAGAGTGATTAAATAACTCTCTGAAAATATAATAAAATATATAATAATTAACAGTTTCTAACGGACTAAGTCCACCTATATATATATGGAAGTTACATATTCATATATCAATATATGCTATTCATATATTATATAATATTAACCCGTCGATAGGTGAATTATATATGATGCATATTATTATAGAAAGATACATATACATATATTATAGATATATATATTATTAAGGTATATATAGGTATGTATTATTATTATTATTATTAGTTATATATATTATTATTATATTATTATATATTCATAATCCATATTTCATGTAATTCTACTGAACATATATATTATATATTACATATATTATATTATATTATTTTCAGATGGTAATATATATTTATATATGTGTTATATATTATATTATATTATATATATTACATATATATATATATTATTAAGTTATTAATAGATATTATATATATATATATTATTATTATTATATATATATGTATACATATTATTATTATTACATATATATTATTATTATTATTATTATATTATTATTACATATTATTATTATTATATATATTATTATTATTACATATATTATTATTATTATTATTATATATTATATTTATTGATATATGACATATATATTAATATTACATATTATTATTATATAAATATATAGATATTACATATTACATATATAGTAAGAATATATATTTGCATATATACATTATTATTATTATTATTATTATTACACACCATGATTTCACAGAACCAATAAACACATATGGACACTTCGAATGTATGATCACGACCCATATATATAAACATGGTAAGGTTGTTAAGAGCAGGTATATATATATATATATATATATATATATATATATATATATATATATATATATATATATACATGCAAACTTCTACATGCCGACTGTAAGATAAAATATGCTTCCATGTACGTGATATTTAAATATAGGTGTCTGTATTTATTATTAGATTAGTCTACCACCCTATCGTAAGAGAAAAATTGATTTGTACCGTCATCTTCTAGACTTTAGCGAAAAGAAATTGCAACCTGTTTCATAGATATTATTATTATTATTATTATTATTATTATTATTATTATTATTATTATTATATTATTATATATTATTATTATTATTATTATTATTATTATTATTATTATTATTATTATTATTATTATTATTATTATTATTTTATTATTATTATTATTATTTATTATTATTATTATTATTATTATTAATTATTATTATTATTATTATTATTATTATTTATTATTATTATTATTATTATTATTATTATTATTATTATAATTATAATTATTATTATTATAATTATTATTATTATAATTATTGAAATTCAATATGAAATTGATTTTTTTACATTGAAACCTTTTTTTTAAGCCTAAAAAGAGGGCATATCCAATCAAATAAGCAGATTTTTATGTTTGTATATGTTAAAAGAAATTTCAGTTTTATATAGTAGGATACTGCATTTTTAAAAATTTATCAACAAAGGGGGGGGAATTTTTATTTTAACACCTTATAACTTTTTTAAAAATTGTTGTACAGATTTTTTTATTCCAGCCTTTTTTATAGATCTATAATAAATTCCCTTTAAAATGCATTTTGAATTTTGATTCTGGATTAAGTAGAACCAAAGTTATCAGTCTTTGAAAGAAGTGAGTATCGCGGAACCCCCCAAAATTGGGGGGACTGTTTTGCAGCCCCTACTCAAAATTGGAACCTAATATTTTAGGGAAGGGAGTTTTGTGCCAAAATGAGTTTGTATACCAAATTTCATTAAAATCGGAGGGGGTTGGGTGCAAGTCACCGCCTGATTTGTCAGAGAATGCACCTAAATCAGCATAGTTCCCATTTATTTCACATTGAGACCCTACAAAGGGAGTTACTGACACAGTATTTGTTTCAGTTTCAGTCAAAATACGGATTTCTAACTTTTTTAATAAATTTTTGTTTACAAAGGATTGTTGGGAACAAGTGTCTATATATGCTCTTACTGGAAAAGAACCTTTATTAGTTTTTAAATCAAGAGTCATTGTAGGCAACAAAAGTGAAGTATTACTCTGCAAATCATTTAACAGCACATTACCACTTTGTAACTCTTTCTTCTCTTCCCTTTTTTTTACAATATTAATTTTATTTTTAGGATTATTATTAGAAGATATTAGACTTTTGGGACACATACTTATTACATGGTCTTCCTTATTACAATTTTTACAGGGAAATTTCAACTTAGTATAACATGCTTTGGTATCATGTTCACCTGTACAACGAGTACACAAGTTTAATTGACTGCATCTTTGCACCCGGGCAGTTTGTGTTTTATAAACTTCACAAAGCTTAGAGGGATGTTCCTCTGAACAAAATTTACACTTAAATTGGTATGAAACATCTGTTTTGAATGTCTGTAAGGAAGCTTTATTTTCTCCATTTTCTTTCTTTTTATAATTAATATTTTCTCTCTTAGGGGCATTATTATAACTTTTATTTTTGTTATTTACAAACTTGTGGTCTGTTTTATTAGCCTTAAAACTAGAATTATATAAATCAAAATTGTAGGAAAATTATCTCTTATTTCCTGTAAAGTAGGATAAGTTTTATTAAGTTTTTGTTGAAATAATTCCCGTACTACTTTGGGGAGTTTTTCTAATATTAGAGGACAAATTATCCAAGATGACTTTTCTATATCTAATTTATTATTTGAAATCTGTCCTAATAAACATTCTACTTCACTATAAAAATTGAAAATATCATCATATGAATCCTTACAATATTTTATTTTAATTAATTTAATAGCAAGATCATGATTTATTTCTTCTTGATTTTATAATTATTACATAAAATAGTCAATGCAGTATCATAATTAGCATCAATAATCTGTAATGATTCAATTAATTTTAAGGCAGGACCTTGCACATACTTAAGGAGATAAGACAACTTGTCCACATTGGACAATTCTTCCTTATTACCTATTAAAGAGTTAAATTTATCCAAAAAAGATGGAAAACTAGTTTTATCACCTGCAAAAGTAGGAATTTCTAAAGTAGGTAATCTAGCCCTATATCTATTATCAGCATAAGGCATACTATTATTCCTAATTGTGTCTATAAAATTCTCATTATCTTTCATTTCCTTTAAAGATATATACTGGTTATACTGAGCCTTAACTTCATCAAGGTATTTATTTATACTATTTATATAAACATCATTCTGGTAAAGCAAGTCAATAGATTCTTGCTCTTCCATATCTTTAGCCTCATCGTGTAAGCCTATTATTTCCTCGTCCAAGGACAGAATTTCACTTTTGTATCTCATAATATTTTGTATGAGGTTTTCATATTCTAATTTTGAAGGCTCTTTTATAGCTTTAAATTCATTTGTTAACCTAGTTATCACACCCTTTGTAGCTGACTTTTTCCTCTTTAGAGATTTTATTGATTTTCAAAATCTTCACATTTTAAATGATAAGGGAAATTATAATAAATTATTTCATAATTATTAATAGGGCAGAAACTATTTAAAAGAATTGATAATTTTTTAATATTGTCACTAAGACTTTTAATTAGTAAGGTAGGGCTTAATGGGTATTCATTAAACCCTAAAGTATCAAAGTAAGAGCTCAATGAATCTATATTAGGCTTTAACTATTAAGGTTTGGGCCCAATAAGTAGTTTTGTACACTAAGCCTGTTCTGGTTTATATACAAATATGAACTTAATATAAACACATAAAATGCTCGTCCAAAGACAGAATTTATGTTTCACGTGGTCTATATACTAATATGACCTTAATATTAAACACATAAAATGTTTTACATGGGAGTTTATTTTCATAGCTCCGAACAATAGCAAAATTTTTTTTATTAAAACTATTAATTATTATTAATTTAATTATTATTAAATGCGTCCGCTAAATTTAATTTTATTTTATTTAATTTTAAATTTTAAATATAACACTTAAATATTAGTCGGCTTTGTCGGCATAGGCAAAGTATATACATTATATATTAGGTACTAGCCTCCGCCATTTTTATTCAATCTATATGATGGGCCAAAACAGAATGCGCAATAATTTTATCACTTTTAAATATAGATCTTGATTTATTACAAAAAATATTATTTATAAATATATCATTTATAATATATTTATACTCTAATTATTACCTTAATTTAATTAATATTTAACTAATTCTATATGATACTTCAAATATATCTATAAATATCTGCGCAAGACAATTACACACCACGTGACATTACGTCATTGGCCTATGCGCAATATAACCTAATCCTAGAACTATTTAGTATTTACACATTTATTTATTTAATATTTTTTATTTTTTTTTAAATATATTTAAAATTTTAATGAGAAATATTTATTTATATAAAGTTTTTTTCTTTAAATTTTAAATCATCCAGCCTGAGGCTATTTACTCCATCCACTATGTTGACGAAGAAGTTAAATTATAAGTTTAAGTTATTTCACTATTCATTTAGAATGGTCAGACTCAGTTTTCTTTTTAATTTGAAACCACTAATTAGATTAACTTTTACCAGTTAGTTCCCGGGTCTGGGCACCATTTATTACTTTTTTTAGACTCAAAAGATAACTCTATAAAGTACATAACAACCTTAGGGTCCACTGAGACCTCAATTCAACCTCTAATAAACTAGAAATTAAATTAGTACACCTATATTCTCAAAATCTAAATTATTTTAGATCGAACTTTAAGTTCCATAGGATGTAGGTCACAGCTTAGTAATATTATTATATTTATTATTATTGAATTTAAGTTTAAAGACACCAAATAAATCAGTGAACTGTTATAAGAGAAAATAAGAGAAAGCTTACCGTAATTTTATTTATATCTGAATAAATCCTGAAGTGGTGTTTAATGAGTTACTGTTGTGTCACATAAAAAATGAAACGTTCTTCGTCGTGCACGGGATCGGAAAACATCTGGCTGTTTTCAATACAACCTTCTTCCATGAATGTTGGAACAAGACTCCTTGTAATTGTGCAGGTCCGTATACGTTCTTCTCATATGACGTCATCAAACCTCAGGATAGAAAGAATTGTGTCATGAGTGGTTTGCCTTCTCTTTTATCCTTCTCCCCCGCTCCCTCATCTCCTTTTCCTCCACTACAACTCACCAACTCCTTTGGTGTCCCAATTTTTCATAAACATCAACAATTCATTTTTACCATCTTTCGAAGCTAAGTTTTTAAATGTTTCAATAAGCCAAAGAGCTCACCAATGGGAATTTAAATTAATGACCATTCGAGTGAAAGTTCTTGCACAAAAACTAGGTGAAGTGAGTGATCTACCTTTTATCTCAGCACGATCAAAGAGAAAACGAGCTGCTTTTGAGTTCGGAGGAGACGTCCTCAACAATCATCGCGCATTAATAGTAGGGCACCCTCCTACTCTATTCCATTCTCTATCATTCTATCACCATACCTTTCCCTGCCACCCCCACATCTAATTCTTTCATAACCCATCCATAAGCAAATTGAATAACCAAGGAGCATAACATTATTTGAATATATTATATATATATATAATAATATATATATATATTATATATTATATATATATTATATATAATATATATATATATAATTAATATATATAGTATATTATATATATATATATATATATATATTTATACATACATATAATTATATATATATATATATATATATATATATATATATATATATATATATAGTATATATATATTATATATATATATATATATATATATATATATATATATATTATATATATATATATATATATATATATATATAATATATTAGTTTTAATTTTTTATTTCAGGTGTGCTGATGAGGAGAGAAAATGATGCAGCAGCTATGTTGGACGACGTAAGTATTTTAAGCTTGTTATATTTATTTACAGCATCGGTCCAAGACCGATAGTAGTTAGATAAAAAGTTTAATTTAGTTGTTTTTTTTTGATAATTGCATTTTATTTCTTATTATTGGCTTTTCAGTGATAAGTTATTAAACTATGGAAATGATAATTTTAAAGTAATTACAAGAAAAGTGTCGAAATATCATAAAAAGGATAATAAACCGGAATTTTGCAAAAAGTTGATCGGCACGTAGGAGGAAGTCGCGAATACCGGATGGTGTGAAGGTTTATTGAGGAATAAAATGGAATAGAGAGAGTGGTTTGTGGGTAAACAATAAAGTAAAGATAAACAACATATGAAATATTTGGTATATAAAAAAAATATATTGTTTTTTATTAAAAAACGTCAATGTAAGACACACTTAAACTATTAATAAATTCGATTTTTTGCTTTTTGGAAATTGCATTCCAATGAAACATTATTTTTTTCAAATGCTGAAATCCCCGTTAAAAAACTCAATTTTATGAAATTACCAATAATTTCAAATGTTGAGAATTTAAGGAAAAACGTACTTTTTAAAAGTCCTAAATTTTAATGTGAAATTTAAGAAAAAGCTAATGTCAATAATCCAAAATTTTATAAAACAGCTGTGCAAGATAAATTGAAAAATTTGGTCTACAAAACCCCAAATTGATATTTCATGAAAAAACGTCAATTTAAGACACCTAAAACTATTAACAACATACTATAAAATAATACAGTAGGTCAATTAATAGGAAATTTGGTCGGTAACTTTTTCTGATATGCCCCTTTTAGATTGAAAAATAATTTCAAAATTTCTATTTGTATGTTCTACTTTTCTGTGAGTTTCTTTTAAGTAAAAAAGAAGACTGAAGAATCACTTCAAGTAAAGAGAAATTAAAAAATAGCAATATATCAATATGTATAAATACGTATTATGTATATAATATAATATATATATATATAATACATATTATAGTGTATATATATAGTAATATAATATATATATACATATATATATAAATATATATAATACAATATATATATTATATATATATATATATATATTATAATATATATATATATATATATAGTATATATATATATAGTATATATATATATATTATATATATAATATATAAATATATATATATATATATATATATAATTATTATATATATATATATATTATATATATATATATTAATATATATATATATATATATATATATATATATACGTTATATATATATATATATACATATATATATATAATATATAATATATATATATATATATATATATAATAGTTATATATATATATATATATATATATATATATATATATATAGTATATATATATATATATATATATATATATATATATATA
>JABUQX010033203.1:17500-22500 GCA_015478945.1 Trachelipus rathkii
AACTATTAACAAACTCGCTTTTCTGCTTTTTGAAATTGCATTTCAATGAAACACATCATTTTTTCAAATGCTAAAAATCCCGTTAAAAACTCAATTTTAAGAATTACCAAATAATTTCAAATGTTGAAATTTTAGAAAAAACCGTACTTTTAAGAGTCCTTTTTTTGTATTGTGAAAATTTTAAGAAAAAGCGTAATTTTAGAAGTTAAAATTTTTATTAAAACAGGTTTTCACAACTAATGAAATATTTGGTATATAAAAACAAATATTGAAATTTCATTAAAAAACGTCAATTTAAGACACCTAAAACTATTAACAAATTCGCTTTTCTGCTTTTTGAAATTGCATTTCAATTAAACACATTATTTTTTCAAATGCTGAAAATACCGTCAAAAACTCAATTTTAAGAATTACAAATTAATTTCAAATGTTGAAACATTTAGTAAAAATCGTACTTTTAAGAGTTCTAAATTTGTAATGTGAAAATTTAAGAAAAAGCGTAATTTTAGAAGTTAAAATTTTTTATTAAAACAGGTTTTCACAACTAATGAAATATTTGGTATATAAAAGCAAATATTGAAATTTCATTAAAAAACGTCAATTTAAGACACCTAAAACAATTAATAAATTTTCGCTTTTCTGCTTTTTTGAAATTGCATTTCAATGAAACACATTATTTTTTCAAATGCTGAAAATACCGTTAAAAACTCAATTTTAAGATTTACCAAATAATTTCAAATGTTGAAATTTAGGAAAAATCGTAGTTCTAAATTTGTAATGTGAAAATTTAAGAATAAAGCGTAATTTAGAAGTTAAAAATTTTTTTATTAAAACAGGTTTTCTCAACAACTAAATGAAATATTGGTATATAAAAACAATATTGAAATTTCAATTAAAAATAACGTCAATTTAAGACACAGTAAAACTGCTATCATCTAGCTTTTCTTCTATTTTGCCCATAGCATTTCAATGTAAACACTTTCATTTTTTCAAAATGCTAGAAAAATACCGATAAAAACTCAATTTTAAAAAATTTACCAAATAATTTCAAATGTTGAAATTTAGGAAAAATCGTACTTTTAAGAGTTCTAAATTTGTAATGTGAAAATTTAAGAAAAAGCGTAATTTTAGAAGTTAAATTTTTTTATTAAAACAGCGTTTTCACATCCAAACGAAATATTTTGGTTATATAAAAACAATAGTTGAAATTTTCTTAAAAAACGTCAATTTAAAACACATAAAACTATTAACAAATTCGCTTTTCGCTTTTTTTTGAAATTGCATTTCAATGAAACACATTATTTTTTCAAATGCTGAAAATACCGTTAAAAACTCAATTTTAAGAATTACAAAATAATTTCAAATGTTGAAATTTAGGAAAAATCGTATTTTTAGGAGTTCTAAATTTGTAATGTGAAAATTTAAGGAAAAGCGTAATTTTAGAAGTTAAAATTTTTTATTAAAACAGGTTTTCACATCTAATGAAATATTTGGTATATAAAAACAAATATTGAAATTTCATTAAAAAACGTCAATTTAAGACACCTGAAACTATTAACAAATTCGCTTTTCTGCTTTTTGAAATTGCATTTCAATGAAACACATTATTTTTTCAAATGCTGAAAATTACCGTTAAAAACTCAATTTTAAGAAATCCAACATAATTTCAAATGTTGAAATTTGAAAAAATCGTACTTTTTTTAAGTTTTCTAAATTTGTAATGTGAAAATTTAAGAAAAAGCGTAATTTTAGAAGTTAAAATTTTTTTATTAAAACAGGTTTTCACAACTAATGAAATATTTGGTATATAAAAACAAATATTGAAATTTCATTAAAAAAACGTCAATTTTAGACACCTAAAACTATTAACAAATTCGTTTTTCTGTTTTTTGAAATTGCATTTCAATGAAACACATTATTTTTTCAAATGCTAAAAATCCCGTTAAAAACTCAATTTAACAAATATTTTCAAATGTTGAAATTTAGGAAAATCGTTCTTTTAAGAGTTCTAAAATTTTGTAAAATGTGAAAAATTTAAGGAAAAGCGTTAATTTTAGCAGTTTAAATTTTTTTATTAAAGACAGGTTTTCACAACTAATGAAATATTTGGTATATAAAAACAAATATTGAAATTTCATTAAAAAACGTCAATTTAAGACACCTAAAACTATTAATAAATTCGCTTTTCTGCTTTTTGAAATTGCATTTCAATTTTAGAATTTAGGCAGTGTTTGCGCATTGTCGTGTTTTTGTTGTTTTAATTGTGTGTGTTTCGTCTATTCTCCTGATTTCAAATGTTGAACTTTAAGGAAAAATCGTACTTTTAGAGTTCTAAATTTGTAATGTGAAAATTTAAGAAAAAGCGTAATTTTAGAAGTTAAATTTTTTTATTAAAACAGGTTTTCACAACTAATGAAATATTTGGTATATAAAAACAAATATTGAAATTTCATTAAAAAACGTCAATTTAAGACACCTAAAACTATTAATAAATTCGTTTTCTGCTTTTTGAAATTGCATTTCAATGAAACACATTATTTTTTCAAATGCTGAAAATACCGTTAAACTCAATTTTAAGATTACCAAATAATTTCAAATGTTGAAATTTAGGAAAAATCGTACTTTTAATAGTTCTAAATTTGTAATGTGAAAATTTAAGAAAAAGCGTAATTTTAGAAGTTAAAATTTTTTATTGAAACATGTTTTCACAACTAATGAAATATTTGGTATATAAAAACAAATATTGAAATTTCATTAAAAAACGTCAATTTAAGACACCTAAAACTATTAACAAATTTCATTAAAAAACGTCAATTTAAGACACCTAAAACACATTATTTTTTCAAATGCTGAAAATACCGTTAAAAACTCAATTTTAAGAAATACCAAATAATTTCAAATGTTGAAATTTAGGAAAAATCGTACTTTTAAGAGTTCTAAATTTGTAATGTGAAAATTTAAGAAAAAGCGTAATTTTAGAAGTTTAATTTTTTTATTAAAACAGGTTTTCACAACTAATGAAATATTTGGTATATAAAAACAAATATTGAAATTTCATTAAAAAACGGCTATTTTAGGCGTCTTAAATTGACTTTTTTTAATGAAATTTCAATATTTGTTTTCATATACCAAATATTTCATTAGTTGTGAAAACCTGTTTTAATAAAAAATTTTAACTTCTAAAATTACGCTTTTTCTTAAATTTTCACATTACAAATTTAGAACTCTTAAAAGTACGATTTTTCCTAAATTTCAACATTTGAAATTATTTGGTAAATCTTAAAATTGAGTTTTTAACGGTATTTTCAGCATTTAAAAAAATAATGTGTTTCTTTGAAATACAATTTCAAAAAGCAGAAAAGTGAATTTATTAATAGTTTCAGGTGTCTTAAATTGACGTTTTTTAATGAAATTTCAATATTTGTTTTTATATACCAAATATTTCATTAGTTGTGAAAACCTGTTTTAAAAAAAAATATAACTTCTAAAATTACGCTTTTTCTTAAATTTTCACATTACAAATTTAGAACTCTTAAAAGTACGATTTTTCCTAAATTTCAACAATTGAAATTATTTGGTAATTCTTAAAATTGAGTTTTTAACGGTATTTTCAGCATTTGAAAAAATAATGTGTTTCATTGAAATGCAATTTCAAAAAACATGAAAAGCGAATTGTTATAGGTTTTAGAGTTCTTTTCAATGCATTTTTAATGAAATTTCAATATTTGTTTTTATATACCAAATATTTCATTAGTTGTGAAAACCTGTTTTAATAAAAAATTTTAACTTCTAAAATTACGCTTTTTCTTAAATTTTCACATTACAAATTTAGAACTCTTAAAAGTACGAAATTTTTTTTCCTAAATTTCAACATTTGAAATTATTTGGTATATCTTAAAATTGAGTTTTTAACGGTATTTTTAGCATTTGAAAAAATAATGTGTTTCATTGAAATGCAATTTCAAAAAGCAGAAAAGTGAATTTATTAATAGTTTTAGGTGTCTTAAATTGACGTTTTTTAATGAAATTTCAATATTTGTTTTTATATACCAAATATTTCATTAGTAGTGAAAAGCTGTTTTAATAAAAAATTTTAACTTCTAAAATTACGCTTTTTCTTAAATTTTCACATTACAAATTTAGAACTCTTAAAAGCACGATTTTAACTTAAATTCGACGTTTGAAATTATTTGGTAATTCTTAAAATTGAGTTTTTAACGGTATTTTCAGCATTTAAAAAAATAATGTGTTTCATTAAAATGCAATTTCAAAAAGCAGAAAATCGAATTTGTAAATAGTTTTAGGTGTTTTAAATTGACGTTTTTTTAATGAAATTTCAATATTTGTTTTTTATATACAAAATATTTTATTAGTAGTGAAAAGCTGTTTTAATAAAAAAAAATTTAACTTCTAAAATTACGCTTTTTATAATTTCATATTACAAATTTAGAACTCATAAAAGTACGATTTGCCCTAAATTTAAACATTTGAAATTATTTGGCAATTCTTAAAATTGAGTTTTTAACGGGATTTTTAGCATTTGAAAAAATAATGTGTTTCATTAAAAGGCAATTTCAAAAAGCCAAAAAGCGAATTTGTTAATAGTTTTAGGTGTCTTAAATATACGTTTTTTAATGAAATTTCAATATTTGTTTTATATACCAAATATTTCATTAGTTGTGAAAACCTGTTTTAATAAAAAATTTTAACTTCTAAAATTACGCTTTTTCTTAAATTTTAATATTACAAATTTAGAACTCTTAAAAGTACGATTTTTCCTAAATTTCAACATTTGAAATTATTTGGTAATTCTTAAAATTGAGTTTTTAACGGGATTTATAGCATTTGAAAAAATAATGTGTTTCATTAAAATTCAATTTCAAAAAGCAGAAAAGTGAATTTGTTAATAGTTTTAGGTCTCTTAAATTGACGTTTTTTAATGAAATTTCAATATTTGTTTTTATATACCAAATATTTCATTAGTTGTGAAAACCTGTTTT
>JABUQX010033203.1:27500-30000 GCA_015478945.1 Trachelipus rathkii
ATAAATTTTGCTATTGTTCGGAGCTATGAAAATAAACTCCCATGTAAAACATAAATTCTGTCCTTGGACGAGCATTTTATGTGTTTAATATTAAGGTCATATTTGTATATAGACCACGTGAAACATAAATTCTGTCTTTGGACGAGCATTTTATGTGTTTATATTAAGTTCATATTTGTATATAAACCAGAATAGGCTTAGTGTACAAACTACTTATTGGGCCAAACCTTAATAGTTAAAGGCCTAATATAGACTCATTGAGCTCTACTTTGATACTTTAGGGTTTAATGAATACCCATTAAGCCCTACCTTACTAATTAAAAGTCTTAGTGACAATATTAAAAAATTATCAATTCTTTTAAATAGTTTCTGCCCTATTAATAATTATGAAATAATTTATTATAATTTCCCTTATCATTTAAAATGGAAGATTTTGAAAATTCAATAAAATCTCTAAAGAGAAAAAAGTCAGCTAGAAAGGGTGTGATAACTAGGTTAACAAATGAATTTAAAGCTATAAAAGAGCCTTCAAAATTAGAATATGAAAACCTCATACAAAATATTATGAGATACAAAAGTGAAATTCTGTCCTTGGACGAGGAAATAATAGGCTTACACGATGAGGCTAAAGATATGGAAGAGCAAGAATCTATTGACTTGCTTTACCAGAATGATGTTTATATAAATAGTATAAATAAATACCTTGATGAAGTTAAGGCTCAGTATAACCAGTATATATCTTTAAAGGAAATGAAAGATAATGAGAATTTTATAGACACAATTAGGAATAATAGTATGCCTTATGCTGATAATAGATATAGGGCTAGATTACCTACTTTAGAAATTCCTACTTTTGCAGGTGATAAAACTAGTTTTCCATCTTTTTTGGATAAATTTAACTCTTTAATAGGTAATAAAGAAGAATTGTCCAATGTGGACAAGTTGTCTTATCTCCTTAAGTATGTGCAAGGTCCTGCCTTAAAATTAATTGAATCATTACAGATTATTGATGCTAATTATGATACAGCATTAGCTATTTTATGTAATAATTATAAAAATCAAGAAGAAATAAATCATGATCTTGCTATTAAATTAATTAAAATAAAATATTGTAAGGATTCATATGATGATATTTTTAATTTTTATAGTGAAGTAGAATGTTTATTAGGACAGATTTCAAATAATAAATTAGATATAGAAAAGTCATCTTGGATAATTTGTCCTCTAATATTAGAAAAACTCCCCAAAGTAGTACGGGAATTATTCCAACAAAAACTTAATAAAACTTATCCTACTTTACAGGAAATAAGAGATAATTTTCCTACAATTTTGACTTTATATAATTCTAGTTTTAAGGCTAATAAAGCAGATCACAATGTATATAACAAAAATAAAAGTTATAATAATGTCACTAAGAGAGAAAACTTTAACTATAAAAAGTTATAATAATGCCTCTAAGAGAGAAAATTTTAATTATAAAAAAAGAAAATGGAGAAAATAAAGCTTCCTTACAGACATTCAAAACAGATGTTTCATACCAATTTAAGTGTAAATTTTGTTCAGAGGAACATCCCTCTAAGCTTTGTGAAGTTTATAAAACTCAAACTGCCCGGGTGCAAAGATGCAGTCAATTAAACTTGTGTACTCGTTGTACAGGTGAACATGATACCAAAGCATGTTATACTAAGTTGAAATTTCCCTGTAAAAATTGTAATAAGGAAGACCATGTAATAAGTATGTGTCCCAAAAGTCTAATATCTTCTAATAATAATCCTAAAAATAAAATTAATAATGTAAAAAAAAGGGAAGAGAAGAAAGAGTTACAAAGTGGTAATGTGCTGTTAAATGATTTACAGAGTAATACTTCACTTTTGTTGCCTACAATGACTCTTGATTTAAAAACTACTAAAGGTTATTTTCCAGTAAGAGCATATATAGACACTTGTTCTGAACATTCATTTGTAAATAAAAATTTATTAAAAAAGTTAGAAATCCGTATTTTGACTGAAACTGAAACAAATACTGTGTCAGTAACTCCCTTTGTAGGGTCTCAATGTGAAATAAATGGGAACTATGCTGATTTAACTCTAAGACAAATCAGGCGGTGACTTGCACCAAACCCCTTCCGATTTTAATGAAATTTGGTATACAAACTCATTTTGGCACAAAACTCGCTTCCCTAAAATATTAGGTTGCAATTTTGAGTAGGGGGCGCAAAACGTCCCCTAATTTGGGGGGGTTTTCGGCAACGCATTACTTTTTCAAAGACTTCTGCTAACTTTGGGGTTTCTACTTAATTCCAGAATCAAAATTCAAAATGTTGTTAAAAGAAATTTATTCAAGATCTATGAAAAAAGGCTGAATAAAAAATCTGAAACAAATTTTAAAAAAGTTTATAATGTGTTAAAATAAAAATTCACCCCCCCCCCTTTGTTGATAAATTTTTAAAAATGCAGTATCCTATTTATAAACTGAGAATTTCTTTTAACATATACAAACA
>JABUQX010033203.1:35000-37500 GCA_015478945.1 Trachelipus rathkii
TTCCTGTGTAAACTTAGCAATTTTCAAATGGAGAAGTAAGTACAAAAATAACCTTTAATTTTCGAATAATTATAAATAAGAACACGATATACACATATTTACCCTATTTCTTAGGTCATACATAAATTTAAATAATCAATTTAAATCTTTAAAAAAATGGTACAGCCTTTATACAACAGGAAATCATAAACCTTTCGCTTTGAAAATGCAGGACAACGGGGCTTGGAGGCAAAGTTTCTTCTTTAAAGAACTTCCACGGAGGCAAAGTGCTAAATTATATTATCAAACTAAGCTAAAAAAAGAAAGAGCACATTATTATTCGCAATGAATACCTTAATTTTCATTTATTAATTTTTTATTTAAATAATAATAATTAAGAAAATAATTTTTATGAAAATATTTGGAGTTATCCACATCTCTGCAGTTTCTTTTAGCATATATTATTTGTTTTTAATGGGTATCTAAAAGCAGTTTTTCCGTTTTTGCATTTGTGCTAATGCTGGATAAGAAATGCTAATCCAGTTTTTAGCACGAATTTCGGGTATAATCGACCGATTGTTTACAAAAAATTTTGATCAGCTGTTCTATAATGGAGCACGGGGTTTTGGAATAAACAAAAAATAAAAAAATAAACAAATGTTTTTTATTACAAAATAATTGATCAACTATTGTGGGATGAAGTTTTATCGATTTTGGAAGAAATTAGATTTAGCTAATTTCATGAATGAAACATTCATCAAATCGAACTACTACGCCGCAATCTTATTTGTTTATATTTTTTCGTTAACATTTTCCTAAAATTCGGTAAGCAACGGGAAAGAGCAAAAAAAACCTAACAAGAATTTAGGAATTACAAACGTTTGGTTAGCATTTTATAATTTGTGCTAAAATTGACATAAACGAACCGACTTTTTCGCATTTTTCCTAAATTTCGTTAAGGAAAAGTGCAAAAACGAAATACGCATTCAGTTTTCCTTTTCAAAATTCAGATATCAGAATTTAAATATATGAATTATTTTTATCCGAAATGGGCATTTAAATATTAATATTTATTTTAATTTTTTTTCTTAATTAAAAGAGTGTTTTAATAGATTCTTAGACAGGAAAAAAAAACAACCTGTAAAAAAATTAAAATTCACGAATATGTATTGTATAAATAACCGTCTTGAAATTTGCCTCTACAGCATTTTTAGGAGGTACGAGCCATTCAATTTATAATTGATTAAAAATAGGGCTATTCAATGGCGATGATTGCTTACAACTTTTGCTTAAACATTTTTACATAACTTTCATTTGTACAATGTATGTAATCTTTCAGATGACCTATTTTCACAAAAAAAATAAGAGAATTTTTTCGTAACATTATGAAATTTAAGAATATCGTTCTTTCTTAAAATAATAACTCGTGCAAAGCACGAGTAACACGAGTGTAGGAGTCGCCTCTGATATATATTATATAATATAAATATATATATATACTATATATATATATATTAATATATATATATATATTAATAATAATATTATAGTATATATAATATATATATATATATATATATAATATATATATATATATAATATATATATATAATATTAAATTATATATATATTATTATATATATAATATATATATATATATATATATATATATATACTAATATATATATATAATATATATATATATATATTATATTATATATAAATAATAATATATATATATATATATAGTATATATATATATATATTATATATATATTGAAGTGCCTCCCCATGTTTACCCCCAAAGGCCGCCACTGATATATATATATATATATATTCTATAATAATATAAATATATATATATATATAATATATATTAATATTCTAATATATAATATATATATATTACACGGTAATATCTAATATATATATATATATGATATATAATATTATATATATTATATATATATATATATATAATTTATATAATATATATATATTAGTATTTGTATTATATAATATATAATATATATCTATATATATATATATATATATATATTAATATATATATATATATATATATATTTATATATCTATATATCTATATAAATATATATAAATACCGGTTGTAGTATATATATATATCATATATATATATATATATTATATATATTATATATATATATATAATATATATATATATATATATATAGATTATAATATTATATATTAATTATATATATATATACTATACCGGTATATATATTATATATTATATATATATAATATATATATATCATATATATATATATATATAGTATTATATATATATATATATAGTATATATATATATATTATATATATAATATAATATATATAATATATAATAGTACCGCCAGCGGGGGAGAGTGCAGGCGCAAATAATAGAGTGGAAAAGAAAAGAGAAGATTTAGAAAAAAAGGAATAAGAGAAGAACCAAGAAACACAAGAGGTTGCAACGAGGGATTTGAAGTTTGAGTGC
>JABUQX010033204.1:0-27500 GCA_015478945.1 Trachelipus rathkii
GGCCAGAGAGAGATATATTTTTCAAACTCAATTAAGATGTTAATTACTTTATGTAGGAAAATTGGTAGGTCATTTTAGTAGGTCCGATTGCACAAATAAGGTTAACTGAAATTCCAAAAAATCTCAAAATTTCCAATACACAAGCTTATCCAAGATGTGGAAACAAGATGGAATTCATCGGAAATTGACACTTTAAATCGACCTTTCGAATCGACCGGATTAATTTTTTCTTACGTGGTCAAAAGAATATTTCAGTAAGTATTCGCGAAAAGTTAAGTTGAAAAGAGTTGTTTGCAGAATTTGTGTAGTAGTAAGCTTCTGGAATTTAAATGCAGAGCTGGCGGCCACTAAACAGATGTTGACGTATAAAGAAACTTAACTTAAATTAACTTTTCTGAACTTAGAAATTTTTTTGAACTTAGAAAATTTTCGGTGATTGGAAAGGTGATTTGAAACTGCTATAATACCAATTCATCATATTATATGCTACAAAGAATCATAGAACAAAAAATTGCAATTATTATATATTCTTCAAATTCGAAAAAAAATCTAGAAATCTTAAAAGCAAATCACTCGAAGCTAATGGAGAATATAATAAGATTGCTACAACCATTTGAAGAATTATCTAAAAGAGCGAGTGATGATGATGTAGATTTATCTTTTGTAATACTTGCAGTTAATGCATTGCAAAAATATTTAGCATAAACTTGGAAGGATAGCGGTGTAAAAACTTTGAAAGATGAACTTTTAAATTCTGTTACTGAAGGTTTGGTACCATTAAAGAGAAGAAACTTTATTTACTGACAACAGTTCTAAATCCACAATACAAATTACCTCCCTTTGATATTATTCATCAGAATAAAATAAAATTTATGCTCAAAGAAGTAAAACTTTTTATTAAAAGTTAAAGAAAATATTACAATTAAGTCAGATTCTGATGAACAAAATGATGATCAAAATGCTCAGTCTCATACAGATTTACATGAAGAATCTTAAAATGAAACGGCAGATATTGAGAAGGAACACATTCAATTTTTCTGGAAGTGCTTTTGAATGACATGCTTCAGAAAATCGATGTTGGGGATTTCATTATGTCAAGACCAAGTGGAACTGATCAGAGAAAAGTTAATGAAACACACGCAGTAGTCGAGAGAAAACAACCATGATTAGAAATACTATTCAACTAACTGTGGATACTAATTTTGCAGTGCACCACTTATGACGAAATCGGATGAATTCCCACTGTATGAGTGGAAAGAAAGAAGAGCTTCTTTCTCCTGATTGCATGCTTACCATAGAATTAGCTTAGGAAATTAATCTTTCGTGCTCTACCTTCAGAGACTCGTTAGAGAATGTTTAGCCAAAAGTAAATATTTATGCAAGTCAAATGAATTGTCTTTCGTCCAACACTAGCTGCTACAGCTCCTGTTTTTCCCATTCATCAGATTAAAGAGCAATTTTGAATTTTAAATATTACTAAGAGAATGGTTACCTAAATAGCAATGCATAAGCTATTTAACTTTCCTTCACTGACTTTGTGTTTAAAAAACAACTTTAATTTTCTCAAAAATTCTATGTTATACTCTATCCAGTATCGATAACAGCTGGTACGTGCACTTTATAATATATATATATATATATATATATATATATTATATATAATCAGTTGTATATATATATATTATATAACTAATAATAGTATATTAATTATATATATATATATATATAATTATTATATATATATTAGTTTTCAAATACATAGTTTGTTAAAACTTAAAAACTCTTTAATAATTTAAAAAGTAAAGTTTTATTCATAATTTTTTAGTCTTTTTGGTCAGATATGGCATGTAGTGTTAAAAGTTCTTTTACCATTTTCATTTACCTATTTCTGTATTGCATTTTTAAAGCTAGATTTATAAAAGTGTATTTTTTTTTGTTAGGGGTAGTCATTTTGGATTATCAAGCCCTTTCAAGTTTTTTTTATCAAAATAATTTGTCAAATTTAGTAAATGTGTCATATAGGCCTATTCATATTGTATATATTAGTATATAGCTTATAATATTAGTTTTAGTTTGACTTAATGTTGTCATTACAACAAAAAAAATATCAAATTAATTTTTTTACACTTTTTGAATGAATCAGTTCTATTCTAATAATTAATTCATTAAGCTAGCTGACTTCACGAATGTAATAACTATTTTTTATTTTCAAAACAACCTTTGCAAAAATATAGGTCTTCCGACGGGAGAAACCGGAAGACTAGTGGTTCTCATCCGGACCGAGTCGGGAGATCTTTAAAAGGCCCGGGGAGAGTGCCGGCAAACGGTAGAGGAGCCGGAGGCGGAGATCCGGTGCATCCTACTAATATAGCTGATATTATACCTATCATAAAAGAAGGTCTTGAATAAGGCTGAGACTTTTATTACTATCTTTGCTGGTTTAATAGACTAGACTGTATAAAAGTATGATTCCTTGAAAATGTTTTGCTCAAGAACTGTGGGATATCACATTTCAGTCAATTTTTTTAAAACTGCATTTTTTCCCGATTTTGCCTTTAATTTGCAAAAAAAAAAAGTATGCAACTTTCACCCTTTGAACTTTTTCAGATTGTTTAATGGATAATGGTTAGTATATAGCTATATCCATGTGTTTTCATAACCTCTACTTTAATAATTTTCTCAAAATTAATACTGAAAGTTGTTGATTTGTGTCATTTGACATTTTTAACATTAATATATATAGGCATACTATACATATATATATATATATATATATAATATTTATTAATCATATACATATATATATATTATATATATATAATATATTATATATATATATATGTTATATATATTATATATATAGTTATACCTAATATAATAGTATATTACGTATATATACTAGGTAATATTATATATATATATATATAGTATATATCTATATGGATATATATATAGTATATAGTATATATATATGATATATATAGTATTATATATATGCAATTCAGGGCGGGGGGACTCGGACCACCTTAGGCATAACTTGGTCTCCCGACTCTCCCCTAATGCACTTTTTAGTAATTTTTTTTTTTTTTGAAAATCAAGGCCCTTATAGTCGGTCAATAAGCACACGACAGAAAAATATATAATGTAATTCTTAGATAATAATAGTTTTATTAAAGTTTAATAACGTTCGTCACCCGGACCTTGGAGGGGTGAAGCGGAACCACCATTGAGGGGTGAACTGGGGGGCCATCTGTTTAATTCCTCTTTTACGTATAATTTCAATTTTATATGTTTAATTTTTACTAATATAAATAATTATTTATCATATTAAAATTCGTAATAAGGAATAAAAATCCAGAATATTAAATAAAATATAGAATAAAAATAAGGTGGTCCGATTCAGCCCTCTCCCTCAATAATTTTGACACTTTTTTGAATTCGTTTTTTTATTAAATTTCATTTTTTAAAAAATTTCACTTAATATTAGTAACTTATTATAAATTTAAATTAATTATATGTAATAAAAACGTCAATAAAATAATACGTAAAATACGAAAAACCATGGTGGTCCGAGTCGCCCCTCCATCAATTTTACGGCGAGGTGAATCGGACCAAGTTGGCCCCGTTTTTTTGCCACTAATTACTTGTTTTTGGATCAAAAATATTTTACTTTGCCAGTTTAAGCTAACATACTCGAGTGTATTCCACTGAAAAAATAATTAAACTCCTTGAATTTTTTCTTTTATAACGAAGTTAAAAAGACTCACATTTTTTTTCAAAAGTGAAATTCTATTGGACAACATTTTGTACCATAATTTCTAACATTTTTTAAAAATATAAAACTTTCTAGAATTAAAGATGATCTAAATAAAACTTGTAGTACTACTGCGTGGCTATTAAATGAGCGAAGGTGAGTTGGTGAGGTGCGTGTGTGTATGAAGGCCGTGTGTAGCTGGGTGAGGTGGCGGATGTAGAGCAGGTTTGTCGATAGTGAATGGCTGCGCGTGGGAGAAATGTCGATGTGGACTCGGGAGGAGTATGTGCGTGTGGTGGCTATTCATTTTTTTTTTTTTAGAGTGGACCGAATCACCCCTCCTACAGAGGCGCCCGGTCACCCCGCCCGACGCTATATATCATTTTATGCTATTTATATTATATAATATATATATATATATATATTATTATATAATAGTATATATATATAGTATATATGGATCATGGTTTATATTCTGGCCGCAGTTCTTTTTCAGAGTCCAATAACGATATATCGATAATAATTAATCGATAATAATTAGATTAAGTTTTTTATAAAAGAAAAATCTCGTTTTTTTCTCAGTCTTAGAGTAGCTTTTGTGCGTGATAGGTGACAAAGAATTTGAATGATTTCTATGAAATTTTCTCTAAAGTTTAACACATTGCATGCGTTTTTTACATTTTAATTTAATGTTAAAGTATTTTAAATGCCACGTGTAATAGCAATTGTCATATTATTAAATTTAATAATAAATTTGTGTTCAAATAAGGTAACTTGACACCTGACTCAAGTGCATACATAAACTATTTCTTTAACGAAAAATTCGACAATTAAATTTTTATTGTAAAAATAAAATTGTGAATTAATTCGTTGAGTATATAGCTTTATAATATATATAATATAGTAGTATAGTATATATATATTATATTATATAATTATATATATATATATTATATATATATTATATATTATAATATATATAGTATCGATAAGTATATAGTATAAGCCTTATTATATATACGGTATATACTATATATATATTATATATAGTATATATATATATATATATATATAGTATACGTAGGTTATAAGTAGTAGTAGTAGTAGTATATATATATATATAATATGTAAATATATATATATATATATATATAAGGTATATAATATATAATATAGTATATATATAAATAAGTATCCGTAATATATCTATACGTATAATGATATATATATTATATTTAGTATTTATATATATATATAATATATATATACGTATAACTGTTATATAATGTAGTAAGTTTACTTATATTATATAGGTAGCTATATATATAGTATAGATATATTAGTATATATATATTATATAATATAGTATAAATAGGGGCGGTGCGGATTATATGTCGATAGATAATCGATGGTCGCTGCCCTCTAGAGAGAGAGCACAATCACTAGCTATCGTTTCAAAAACTACAAATAGCTACAGGGAAATAGGAATACATTGTTGTGAATCTACGTCAAATATATTGTTTAGTGCGGAAAATGTAAAAAAGAAAATATATATATACTATATAAGTATTATATATATATATAGTATGAAATAATATAGTATTATATAATATATATATAGTTGTAAATATATTATATATAATATGTAGTATATAATCTCAAACTACATGCTTGGGAAAAAGGATACATTTGTTGGAAATCCTTGGTAAAATTTTAGTTAGGAAAATAGGTAAAAAAAAATTAAATAAACAAAAAGTTGGCTATTTTTTTTAGGGGGGGGGGGAGCTTCGAGCCGGGCGGGGGACATAGTAATCTATATATATTGAATTTGTAAAGGGTATTACCACGCAATGTAAAGGTGGGCCTCGGTAGCCGACGGGGGAACACGAGGGGGGACGTTTCCATACCCCGTCCATAGGGAGGGGCGGAGGAACCGCCAGCGGACACTCAAATACCAAAGAGCTGGGGGTTTCCAGAGACCCTCCCCGAGGGGGGGAATTAGTCCTACCCCGTGTTCCCCGGAAGGGCACCGAGAGACCGACTCCCTGCCATAAGTTGCGTTAATTAACAATGAGCTAAGGTTAAAAATAAGAAACAACAAAATTTAGAAAAAGTCTAAATTTATTTAACAGTAATTTTTATAAAAGGTCTCTAAATAGTATTTCTACTCGTATGTATTACTATAATCTAATTATTAAGCACAATTTTTTTTTTTTTTTTGTTTGTTTTTATACATTTTCCGTATCCGTTCTCGTAAGAAAATTAGACTAGCGATTTCCAGGCAATGTTATTCCGCTTTTTCCAAGGTACTGTTTGGGTAGTTTTTATGAGAGGATGGGATTGTGGCTCTCTCAGTAGAGGCTTGGGACCGATATCGGATGATCTGATCGATCATATCGATAGTCGAGAGATACGGCGCGGCGCACAATGTAAACCTTTACCATATATATATATATTATCATCCACCTTTCCCCAGATTAGGGGCGAGGTGCATCGCATGCACCGGAAACAAAAAAGAGTAGTAGGGAATAGACGCAGTTGAAAGAAATACCCCCCCCCCAATCCCTTTATACCCTTAAGTGAGAACTTGTCGCAGTCAGAAAAATCCACCCTATGGTTTCATGGGACTGTGATGGACCCTTACTGTGACATCTCATCAATGTAGGGTTCATGCCCCTGGGCCAGGCCCACAACCATACCCCCTCACAAAACCCTGTCATTCACTCCTATTATGCACCTTTCTTCTCGCTGCCATTCTCCCATTCCTTTCCTTCAGGCATTCCTTTACTGATTCAATCCATTTTTTCTTCGGACTCCCAACCATTTGATTCCCAGCACACTCGCCACAATATATCCATTTAACCAACCGACTATCATCCATCCTTTCCATGTGACCAAACCATTTCATTGTACTCTCGTTTATTCTCTCATTTACTCCTTTCTTCACACCACATAACTCAGTTAAGCATTCATTCCTCATTTTATCATTTCTTCTCACACCCAACACTCTCATAAGATTGTCCATCTGAAAATATTGTACCTTAGATCTATGTCTTGTTCCAGACCATAGTTTCACTACTATACATTAACACAGGTAACAACATTATCTCCTGCAAAACCCTAGCACACTCAAGACTTGCCCCTTTACATTCACCAAGAATTTAATTGCACCAGCTACCTTCCTACCATTCACAACTTTCTTACTACTACACTGTATTATCCGTTCCCTTTTCATCTAATATATAGGCCTATCCTAATTATTTAAACTTGGACACTTGTTCCAGTTGCTCACCATCTAACATAACCTCATACCTCGGACTCCCCTCACTCACTACTAGGGTTGGGAAAGGAAAAAAACAAGCTCGTTTTTTTCCCAAAAAAACGGTTTTTTTCATGAAAAAAACAAAGCCTGAAAAAAACAAGTAAAAATTTGTTTGTTTGTTTTTTCAAATACAGTGTAAATTAGTATTATTTTCACTACAATTTATATTAATAATTTTTAGCAAAAATATGCTCTAATTTGGACATTTTTTGGTTCCAATTTCCTACAAGGTGGAAGCCCCTGAGTTTGTGTTCAAAATTTTTATGGGTTTTCCATATTTTTATTTTATATTCTGAATTTTGATGTTCATAATATTTTGTTTGTGGCTTCATTAATATTTTCTTACACTGTTTCAGTTTTCAGTAACATTATCATTAATTCATTAATTCCTGGCCACAAGATTTGCGGCAAACATTTGAAGGTCATTTTTATAGTAACCATGTTTGTCCTGATTCCCGATATGACCTCCGTTTTCCTAGATTGGCCTTATGTTTTTGAGATACAGGTGGTCAAAAAATACATTAATAACAACAATTATATGTAGGTTGTAACGTAATTCACAAAAAAAAACACGAAAGATATATAGCAAATTGTTAATGAGTAAGTACATAAAATGCTAATAGGTCAAAACATTCAATTCAGTAAAATATTGAAATCATCAATTTAATGCATTACAAATCGCTTGTCTATATGTTGGCTTCTGTGTGCAGAATGTGGACAATCATGTTGAAGGCTCCAACAATAGTCTGCATCATGGTGTGTATCCCATCTCCGTGGTAATCCTTTCTTTCCATCACCTGATTATCTGATGAACCTCTCCCTTGTTCCTCACTATACATCCTAGATTATCCGGAAACTGATCTAAGTTACTATGTAGAGTGAATTTTATGCTCATATTAGCATTCTAATTTTTGAAGTCTAAAAGCATTTCCTGTACGAGTTCTACATAGTTGGCAGATTTTTAGTTTGCCCAAACAGTTCTGAACAACCAAGACAAAAACTTTCAGGCAGATCCTTTCAATATCAGTCATTGGAATTTATGAAATTGTCATCCTTAATGATTTGGCGAATTTGAGGGCCGCTTAAGATTCCAGCTTTGAGTTTCTCAATACTAACCCTGGAAAAAATCTGCAAATATTTTGAAACATTCACCATCTTTGTTTAGGACCATACAAATTGCTCAATTAGTCCTAGTTTGTTTTGTAATGTTGGAAAATAATTTTTCCGTTGTCAACAAAAGATTTGTTAATGAAATTTGATGCACCTACAGTCATATTTTCCCTAGCGGGCCATACAACTTTTTCCCAATGGTCTTCTTTAGCCCTACTATCGCCCACAAGCATATGAAAACAAGCGGTACTTTAGTATATCCGCTTTGCTGCCCAAGTAAGATGTTTACCATCTTCCAAATCAACGCCTATAGACCACTGGTGTTCATTATCTCTAAGCTTCGGCAAGATCATTCTTATATTTTCATATTTCTCTTTCAGTTTTGTTGAATGACCTATTGGAATCGATGCTAACTATTGCCATTGTTCAATAAAAACACTTCAAGCTTCTCGTTGAAACTATCCATAAACAATCGCCAATCTTCTGGTCGGTATTAGGTAACCTCATTTGGAGTGGGAGTCCAGGGATGTTCCTACAGTATACTAGGTCTTTTTCTTATGAAATATAGAAGAAGTACTACCTCTCTTGTCCGAAAAAAGTTTATTGTTACAATCGGCTTGAGACTTCTTTTCACTAGTCTAGATGCTAAAAGCCAGAATCTGCTTGGAGAGACTTAGCTCTCGTACTAAATCATTGATCTCTTCCCGGGAGAACTGTTGTTGCTGTGTAGAACTACTTTCTTCATATTCACTACCACTATCTGCAAGTGTGCACACCAACCTGGATATCTTCTTCCTCAGACAATGCTAGGTCTGGGAGTTTAGTGAACACTGGGATTGTGGGGACATCGTCGGAGTGTGGTTCAGGTCACCTTGCTGATTCCAAATCCGGATACTCAAATTTACGTTTTTTTGTAACGATTGATACCTTTCACATTAACCAAACAAAAATTACAGTCACTGTGGTGATTCTTTGGCTCCCGCCATACCATAGGCACACCAAATTTTAAACCTTTACTTCGTCCATTTTTCCACTGATGTAGATTTTCGACACACGTTTAACAGACCATATGAGGAGCCCAAGACTTATCTTGCTCTCTCGAGTTTCATTCCAAAGTATGCCAGATATGCTTGCTTCACAAGTTAGTAATATTTCTTTTTTGGTTCTGCTGGCAATATTACACCAACAGATGTACAGAATTACATTGGGGTTATATCATAACAGGCTCTTCGTTTAGTAACTCATTAGTGTTCTGAAATAGAAAAAAATAAAGTATATATAAAGGTAAGCCGCCCTTAAAAGAAATAAAACGATATTACTGTAAAATATGCATTAAAAAGATATTTGGTTATACAGAGTAAAATCTGGACAGTCCCTGTATTCACAGAACTAGAGAGTCATCTTGGAAAAACAAATTACATTTCTGAAATCAGCGACACCCGATATTATAATATTGGATTCGTTCCTCTATCATTTGCAACTGGGAAAAAAAAAAAAATTTGATTTCGGTCAATGATTAATTTAATCGGCATTTTAAAAATGCCCTGCAAAAAGTCGTGTGACTATACTTTTTTAAGGAAATAGGTAGCAAAGGCTTCTCGCATGAAAAATATACTTTTGTTGTGGTAGCGTTGCAAACTAGTATTATATTGCTCATAATCGTAGAACTAGGAAATTACCTGAAAATTTCCAACTGAGAGAGATGATTAATGCTAAGGCAGCTAAGCTTAAAAGGCATTGAAAAGCACCTCCTGTTTCACCTCACAGTCACTCTCACACGATCATTCTTACAAAGGAGGTATCAACTCCTGCAGTCATATCAAAGTCATAATCAAGAGTAAATGTGGTTCTCCTCTTTCATGAGTCATCTTTGAGGGTGTGATTTGGCTGTAGTCAGTACTCAGTAGTGGACTGAGGTTTGGGGAGTGGGGACTAGTGATTTGTGAATCAAAAGTTGATATTCCATAAGCAAAATATTTAATTTAGTCATTCACTTATCCTCCTTCATTTACAATCTGGTATATTTTTATATTTCAAATAGTTTTTTATTATTTCATTTGGCATCCTTTAAGTCAACTTTATGAGTTTTGTGCATTCAGACTCATTCTATAAGTAAAGTATAAATATACTAATATTTTAAAAAGTAAATATAAATATGATTGTATTATGATACAGAATGTAAATACATAGCCAGTTAAATTAGTAAGTAGTAAGCAGGCTACAACCTACTGGGCTAATAAAGATATTGTAAATTGTAATGAAAACATTGATAAAATATAAGAGAAGAGGTAGTTTCTGCTAATTGTTTATAAATCATAATGGAGATATTGTGTTCAATTTCAAGTATCCTTATATTTGAAAAATGAAAATACTCAAGTGAAATATCATTTTAGCCTCTTTATACTTTTAAAAATATATACATTTAATGAAAAAAACGAAAAAAACTGAAAAAACCGAAAAAAACATGAAAACATGTTTTTTCCTGAAAAAAACACGATTTGAAAAAAACGGTTTTTTTCCCAACCCTACTCACTACCATAACCTTACTCTTATTTATATTTACTTTCAAACTCCTCCTTTTACACACTCTGCCAAATCATTCTGCCAATCCTCTCAAACTCTCTTCAGATTCTCCACACAAAAGCAAATCATCAGTATATAATAAATAGGGCAACCTTCACTCTCTTCCATTCTCCATCATTCTAACACCTTCTCCTGTATATATAAAAGTGATGTACCCATAAACAATTCCTAATTATAAATTAATTTGCTGATTATTTTTATATAGGCCCCTACTTCATATGTTTTTTAGGCTACTGCTTAAACTATATATTATTATGCATTAGAGAAAAATATTACTGCAAGCAGTCGAAATACCGTAAAATGCACCAAATAGGGCTACAGTTTTTGTAATTAAGAAATTGATCAGACTATTGTAGAATCAGCCAATCAGGCTGGTTTAAAAAAAGCAACAGTTATTTCAGGATGTCTTGTGTTAATTCGACATACTAATCGCAGGAAAGAAATATGGTACTGTATTGAACAATGAAAAACTTAGCAAAGCTGTGGAGCTGGAGGAAAAAGAAATTTTTAACTATAAATTATTTTTCCTATTTGTAATTAAGAGAGAGAATGAAGTTTGTGAAAATACCGTAATTTATTCTAGAATTAAGAATTTTGCTCGTAAGTGAAGCAGGAGCTGGAAGATAAACATTTATTTCACTGTAGCTCTTCTTACATATGAAATAGATACTAACATCATTGAACTAAGTTCTTGTTACTAAGATTTGGTGAAAAAAACTTCAATTTACAAAATCACTTAGAAAAAATTTGTGTAAGAGAGAAGTCACTTTGTCAATGATCATCCCCACAATTGAAACTATTAATTTATTTTTTGTGAAAATATAACCAGTAGTAGTAACCTATGGAAATTATAGCATATTTAAAGAACTTTGTTCCTAAATTCCAAATGAAATTTCAAAGGACAGATTTAAAAGACAAATTACCTTAAGTTATTTGACCATTAGAAATTTTGAGAGATGCAAAAACTTTTCCAAGGAAGTTAAAAGGGAGATACGGGAGTCAGCTCTGGGAACGAATGTTCATGAAACTATGAGTTCACCTTTGACTTTTCTATTTCATGAATTAACTTTTGGTATAATAGGAGTTAATGAGTGACAAATAAGATCACAGAGAAAAAAGATTAGCAAGCATTAATTTACTTGTGTTGCAGGGTTGTTTAAATTTGCAATTACCTAAAGAAAATAGACAATTTGTCATGGAAAAAAATTTCATAAGAAATGCTTTCATTTTTGGATAAGCTTGCTCTGAAATATTTAAGTTCACCAGCATTTCTTTTTAGTTTTAGATAAAATTTTGAAATAGTGATCTTGCAATATGTATAATTTAGGAGTATTGAATTTTGATTAGGTCAACTTTTAATAAAGTTGGTTAAAGTTTTATTTTCTAAGGGAGATTTTGATGTTAGAAAGTAGGCAACCATTTTGCTTTTTTTCATTCTACCAGTATATATATCTTTGTTTAGCAAGCTATGTTTATCTCTATAAATATTGTTTTGTATTTTTTCTTTAATACAATTCTCATAACATAACAAAGCTGGTAAACTTTTTGGTTAACTTCAACTCCAGCCCTGGCTATACTTTCCAGCAATAGTTCTTGCTCCATTTACACAAGGTTTCAAAGTTAAGCAAATTTCTATTCAGTAGTGTAACATATCTTCTAGTGATCCTTCCAAAAATAAGGGTAACAGTTTACTTTTTTGTAACCTTAGTTATGAAGAAATCAAGCACAATAATAATAAATAATTATAATAAATAAATAATAATAACAATTTTTTTTTTTTTTTTTAATAAAAATTGCAGTTAAATATGTACTTACACCTTGTCAGTAATCTGAAAATGATAACTATTTTTAATAATCATAGTTTGAGGCACATTTAAAGAGTTATGCTATCCTTCATATAGTTTTATTAATCAACTTAAACTTTTCTTGCATTCCTTTCTTACAAACTTTGAATTCTTCATAAATAGCTTCACTCATGTTCGTATTCTGAATATTTACTGAATCTTTTTTTTGAAAAAGGTGGGAACTGTTATATCAGATTCCATCTTTACAAATTTTTACATTATTGGTTAATAGGATCTGACCAATTCTGTCTGTTGTGTATAAATATTCTATTTATGGTATTTATTTGTTTAATTTTTTTAATAATAAAATCTTGTTTGATTGCAAAATTTCATTACTATTTACATTGGGATTTTGCATTCTCATGGGCAGTATAAAAGATTATCATTTTCATAAATCTTAGGTATTTTTTACTTTTACATTCTCCACTCTTCAAAGTTTACTCTCACTCAGATTTTATTTTCAGAGATGTTGGCCAGGTTTTGTTTTTTACTGAGTCAGTTTAGTTTGATTGATCATTTTGGATTGGTACCTAAAGTTTGATATATAGATATGACATAAAATTCTGTATTTTAGTTTAATTACAACAATGCTTCTTTTTTTTTCTAGTGCAGATTCATAATAATAATTGATAAAATCTTGTGAAAATGACTCTCAAACCAGAGTTGAAGACCCGCTTGGAAGTAAATTTTATGAGGCTTATAGATGAAGCACAGCAAATTGCAAATGGTAATAAATCAAAAGACTGGAAGTTTGAAAAGGTATTTATTGAATTGTTTTATTTTAATGTATAAACCATAAAGTGAGTCACTTCTGTCCAAAATTTTGGTTATTCAGAATGCCAAGGTTTATAGACACTGAACTTTATTTTATCTAAATAATTTTCTTTTACTATGATGACCTTTAACCTTTCAGCCTACAGTATAATAATTTTAAATTATATAAATTCAGGGAAAATTTTATAATCCAATAAGTGAGATGTTCTGAATATTCCTACAATTTTTTAGGGTGGGGCAGTTCCAGACCCCATCAGTTTTCACGTAGTGCAAGTGTAAATATCATCATTACAAAGGGTTTTCCATAATCTCATCACAGTACAAGTGAAATTTTCAAACAAATAGCTACATATTAAAATATTTTGGGAAACACATAAAAATAGATCCTTCCTTGTAATTAATAATGAGTTATGATTAAAAATCTTTTTGTTTTATTAATTAAACAGTAAAAATTGGAATTTCTATAAATCTCATGTCTAATTTGAAAATTTGCTCAAAGGTTTTTACTATTTACGTGATCTTTAGGAAAATTTTGGTGTAGATATAATTGGACTAATTACAAAGCTTGGCTAAATGTATTATGCTCACTGGCTGACTGGCTCACACCTCTATTAAACAGTATTCAAAATAAAATCTTCATGGAATTTTTTTTTCACAATTTTTTTCTGACAGAATTTAAAATTTCTTCGTAAAAAGTGAAAATTTGCCTTAATTTTTTAATATTCATCTGTTTTTAAAATGAAATTATTAGAGTAAGTACAATTAAAAAAGTTACACAACTTTTATTTAGACGTTTTTCTACATACCCAGTTACTTTACGCCATGTCCAATTTGAAACAGCTAGCACAATGACATTCCCAGGGATCAGATTTTTGGTATATAGAAAAATGTTCTAAATTAAAGATTTATAACTTGTCCAATTCAATTTACTTTGAAAATTTCACAGTAATTGGACGAACTGTAAAAAATAAAATTAGTTTAAAAAGAATTTTCAAATTTTGCTAATATTCACCCCTCTTCTTCACAGATAATATTCATTTTTGAATATGTTTCAGAGGGTATAAAAAGGCATAAACCTAAAACTTTTAATCTAGTGTACATCTAATTGCAGAAGGTATTTTTTTCTATAATTGGATGGCCAAAAAATTAGCAATTCATATTGAGAACAGATATATGATGGTTGGGTACACTGAAAAAGGCACTGAATCGAAGTATCGAAACTCGACCAATTATATACTGTATACTTTGAAAAGTTCATAAAACCTGGATAAATTGTAAAAATAATTTGTGCAAATTTTTTAGTAATACATTGAACTTGTCTTTTTAGTTAATCATATTTTTTAAGTTATTTTCATGAATATTTGTTACATCAGAACATGAAATAATAAATGAATTTGTAAAAAGAAAAGAATGTTAGTTAATAATTTAAAAATTATTACTGCAAGCAAGTTTATGTTATTATTTTTATTTAAAGATGCATAAATTTTGATATCGGATGTATTTTAAATTTTAAAAGTCTACAAGATTTGCTAAAAGAATTTTTTCAGTATATATAGGTATATTATATAATATATCATATTAATATTTTTTTTTAGTTATATATGATAATAATTGAAATTATTTATATGTATATATATGATAGTTTGGGTATTATATAGTATATATATAGTTATTAGATATAAAAATAAAAATTATTATGCCTTGTCTTTTTTTTTTATTATTATTATATAAGATGTCTTATTATTAGATATTTGGATGTTGTTCATGAATAGTTGATATAATATTAAATATATCTTTTATTAAAACCATTGTGTATGAAAATTGTACGAAGTTAAGTTCTTGATTAAATTTCATGCTAATTAATTTAGTTTATAAAACTATAGTTGAAGTTATAATGATATATTATTAGTATATTATGATATATGATATATATATTAATATTAATATTATATAGTTTATATATTACTCTCTATTAATATGTAATTAATATACATCTCTATTTGGTATATATGATATAATATATATTATATTATATAATATATATATATATATTATATATAGGTATATTATTATATATATATATATTATTATATAATATATAATTTATTATAATTATATATAGTATTAATATTATAAATAGTATAATATTATTATAATAATAATAATCGTGTATATTATATATAATTAATAAATGTCGAATATATATTTATATATTATTATATAAAATATATATAATATATATATTAATATATATATATATATTATTTATATATATATATTAGTATGATATTTATATATAATTATATATATATATAATAGTATATAGTTATATATGATATATAGTTAATTATTATTAATATTATATACTATTAGAAAAAATTTACTTTTGTTATTTGTTAGTTAGTATACTTTATTTAAAAATTTATTAAAATTAACATAATGATATATATTATATAAAAATATGTTATGTGACCATCTTTAGTATAAAATTATCATATATAACTTGCCTGATTTGGCCAGTTAAATGTAGAAGGGGAGTAGCACACTCTTTAAATATTCGAATAGGCTCGATGACATACTTAGATACTCTCCATCTTTATAACTGGTGCGAATTCTTTAATCTCGTATTTTATCGAGGCATGATTCTATAAGAATATTTTCATGATGTCGAACACACGAAACATATTCATCTCCATAGGCACATAATGTTAATATTACTTGCACCATTTCAATCCACATATCATTATATAACATCATGATTAACGTCGACACACCTACTTTCATTTGTTATTACTACCTTTTACAGACATCCACTTACTCAACTATATTTTATGTTGTGGGGGGTATCGTTGTAACGAGATCGTTTCTTCCTACGATCGTATGTCTCTGCATGTCGTAGGAAGTCGACTAAGGGCGGTGGTAGGTTGGGTTAGGCTGGCCCACTACCTACCTATCTCTGTGCTAGGTAATGCTGAGTGCATGCCTCGGGAGTGGTTCGTGATCGCCGTAACGCGACCTTCCTTATTTTCGCGAAATTGTAGTGTAATTCTGTAATGGGTACAGGATATGTTCAGAGGAATAAATGTTGAGGGAAACAGAGGAGAGAGGGATGGATGTATTTTAGAAAGGGCAAATTTGTGATTTGCGTCGCTGTGACTGAAACAGAAAGAGTATGAAAAGGAAAAGGTGAATTGAGTGGTGTGAGATGTGAAAATGTGTGCGTGCTGGGTGTGGAAGGAGAATGAGAGAAGGATTGTTGCCATATTTTTGATGAGTGACCTTGTGGTACAGAGCTTATGGTAGACTGTGTGTGTGAGTCCTAGAATTTCTAATGGTTAAATTTTGAGAGTTTGAAAAGGTCAAGTATGTGTGGTGGTTGACGGTATGGTAACATCTGCGGGACGTTGAATGAGAGGTATCGATTTTTTGGGATAATTTGAATGATGTTTCTGGATGGGGTGAGTAGAGGCTTCAGATTGATAGTGTTGGGGACCTGAATGGTTGGATAGGTTGATTTCAAAAAGGGATGGTCTAACAGGTGGTTTTGGGGGGTGCGGGAGAAAATGAGAATGGTTAAGATAATGTCTGCTGTTCTGTGAAGAGAGAGGTATTGTGTGTAAGTAATACTTTCTTTAAACACAAGAGTATCCATAAGTATACTAAGAGTTGGTGTAGGTAGAGAGTTGGTGTATCGAAGTGAAAAGTATGTTATTGATTTTGTGTGTGAAGAAGGAGATGTTGTAAGTTAATGTGTTGGGATGTTAAATCAGTGAGGGGTTTAAGGATTGGGATTATCGGATCATTTATGTTGTTTTTATGTAAAGATTAAGTTAGTGGGGGCTTGGATGGAGAGTGAAGGTGATTACGAAAGGAAGGTAGGTAAAATATTTAGAGTGATGATAAAGTGAGTCAGACAATAATTATTGATAAGTTGTATTAGCTCTGTCTGCTGTACTCGGTTTGATGTGACTTAACATAGTTGATATTTGACATTTTCTGGGGGCAAATGAAAGGATTAGCTATGTCTAGTAGTGCAAAGGAAGTGTGTGGATGTTCTTAATGTAGGAAGTAAGAATGTTAACTATGAGTGGGATGGTAGAATGAAGAGGTGATGAAGCGGTTAAAGGTAAAAAGAAGCGTGGTTGAAATGGTTGAAAAGAGCAATGATGAAGGTTTCAAAAGAAGATGCTTGGAAGTTTATATAATAGTAGGAGGAAAAAAAAACATACTAAAAGGTGCATACGTAGGAGAATAACAAGAGGTAAATGAACAGTTGGGAAGGAAGAATGATGAGGAATACATGGAATGGAGCTCTTCGGGAAGGGAAGCGCGAAGTAAGAATGGGAGATACGGGGAAATCTGGCTTAGATAGAGATAGTGATTTGGTGCTTTTCTAACTGTGAAATGGATGTGAGGGGAGTGTGGAAAGGAACACTTCGAAAATCTGCACAAAGTTAACAGTAATGATGAGGTGTTAGTGAATGTGTGGTGCTTTGATGGTGCAAGAAGGAATAGGTATTTTGGGGATGAGGTTATATAGTAAAGGAGGAGGTAATGGGGTAGGGTGAGAAACGTTGAAGAATGGTAATCGTTGGCGAGGTATAGATGAAAATTACTAGTGAATGATCAGAGCGGAGGCGAAGATTGGTGATTGATTGGATTTGGAAGTTTGTGTAATAAAGGCGTGTTATGGAGGGTATAGTGGCGGTTCCAAGGGATTGGGGGAGAGCGGTAATAGTACCCTTATATTAAGGGTAAGGGAGAAAAGGGAACTGTAGATTATAGGGGAATAAGTTTTATTGAGTGTTGTAGGAAGGTATATGCTGGTTATTTTGGTCGATAGAGTGAGTCGAGTGACTTAGGGACTGATTGGTGAAGAACAAGGTGCGTTTAGGAGGTGGTAGAGGATGTGTGTGGAGTAAATCTTTACATTGAAACAAATGATTGAGAACATGAAAAATAAGAAAAGAATAAATTATATTTAGTGATAAGTTTTGTGTTTGTTTCTTGTGTTGATAGAGTTTAATTAGGAAGCTTTTATGGCAGGTATTAGTGATATATGTGTTGTTGGTGGTAGGCTTTGAGATGGATCAAAACGTATGTGAATGACGATAGTGGAAGCATGTGTAGAACTAAATGGTTGTCATGGTGTTGGTTTAACGGGATTAATAGTGGGTGAGACAGGGGTTGTGTTTATGTATCCTTGGTTATTCAATTTGTTTTTCAGATAGAGTATATGGAGGGGTTATGAAAGAATTCGAGTGGGGATGGCAGGAAATGGTGTTAGAATGATGGAGAATGGAGATGATGGAGGGTGCCCTACCCTATTTATATGCGGATGATTTGGTTCGTGTATGTGGCGAAACTGAAGAGAGCGTTTGAGAGGATTGGTAGGAGAGATTTGGCAGGGTGTATGTAAAAGGAGGGGTTGGAAAGTAAACATAGATAAGAGTAAGGTTATGGTTGTTGAGTGAGGACAGTCCTCAGTTGTGAAGTTATGTTTAGATGGTGAGCAGGGCTGGAGCAGTATCTTGAGTTTTTAAATAGTTTAGGGTTGATGTGTTGTGGATGAGAAGGGGCACAAGATGATATGCAGAGTGGTAGTAGGAAGTGTGTGAATGCCCAGGAAGGTTGCTGGTGGGCAATTAAATCGTTTGGTGAATGTCAAGGGACTAAGTCTTGAGTGCGCTAGAGTCTACATGAGGGTATGTTTTGTTACCGTGTGTTATTGTATGGTAGTTGAAGGACTATGGGTCTGGGATAAGATAATTATAGATCTAAGTTCAATGTGTTCAGATGGACAATCTTAGGGCAATGTTAGGTGTGAGTGTAAGAAGAATATGAGGAATGAACGTATTAGAGAGTTATGTGGTGTGGAAAAAATGATAAATGAGGAAGAAATAAAATGAAAAGTATGTTGAAATGGTTTGGTCACGGGGAAAGGATAAGTGATAGTCGGTTGGTTAAGCGGGATGTATAGTGGAGAGTGTGTTGGGACCGATGGCTGGGAGACCAAGGAGAAAGTGGATTGAGTCGGAGTAAAAGAATGTCTGAAAGAGAGAAATGTGAGTGTTGGCAGAGGCGAGAAAAAGGTGCATGATAGGAAAGAATGGGCGGGGTTTAGTATGGGGGCATGGTTGTGGCCACCTGGGCCGAGGGATGAACCCTTACATTGACGAGTTACCATAGTGAGGGGTCCGGTCGCGGTCCATGAAGCTTTAGGGTGGAATTTCTGTCTGTGACGAGCTTTCACTAATTGATGGTACAGGGGGGCGGTAAGGCTTGGGCTTTCTTTTCGACATTTTGTCATATTCTCCTACTGCTTTTGAAAGATAAGGTAGGGTGAAGAAGAAAGAAGAATATATAGATATTATATAATATATATATTATTATTTATATATGTGGTATATTAGTAGTATGCAGTTTAGTAGGTAGGTGAGTAATTGTATAGTATATGTATATATATATATTAGTAGGGTATAGTAAAAATAATATATAGTAGTATTATATAGTAGTTATAGTAGTAATATATATGTTATGTGTATATAGTAGGTTATAGTGTAATCGTATATATAAGTAAGGTATATTATTAGTATATATATATATAGTATATATTATATATATAATATATAGTATATATATTTATATAGTATAGTATATATATAGTATATATAATATAATATATATAGTATGTATATGATATATATTATATAATATGTATAGTATATATGTATACTTGTTAGCAGGATATACGTATATTATATATAGCGCATATATATATATAAATATATATATATATAGTATTATATATATATATATATAATATATATAATATATATATAATATTATATATTATAGTTATAGTATATATATATAGCCGTATTAATATTATATATATATACTATATATATATATAGTAATATATAGTAATATATAATAATATATAGTATATTATATATATATATACATGTATTATATATTATATATATATATATTATATATATATTTATATATATAATGAATACTATATAAGTCTAGTTATAATTAATATATATATTTATATAATTCTATATGTATATAGTATATAACTAATTATACCTATATATATATATTATACTAGTATATATATAATATATATATCATAATATATATATTATAATAAACTTATATAGTAGTATACACAATATAATATTACCTATATATATTATATATATATATATTATATATATATATATATATATATATATATATATATATATAGTAGTATATATATACGTTATATATATATAGTATAGGTAGTTTATGATAGTGGTTAATATAATATATTATTAGTATAATAGTATAATATATATATTATATTGTATATATATATATATCGTATATAATAGTATATATATATATATATATATATATATGATATATACTATTATATATATAAGTATTCTATATATATATAATATATATATATATATATATAGTATTTTGGTCAATGGATTAATGGCGGAGTGAGACAGGGTTGTGTTTATGTTTTCCCTTGGTTATTCAATTTGTATATGGAATGGGGGGTTAGTGAAGAATTGGTGAGTGGGGATGGCAGGAAAACTCGGCTCGCTCTTAATGATGGAGAATGGAATGAGTGGAGGTGGCCCTACCTATTATATATGGATGATTTGGTTTTGTGATGTGGCGAATCTGAAGAGAGAGTGAGAGGATTGGTAGAGAGATTTGGCAGGGTATGTAAAAGGAGGGTTGAAAGTAAACGTGATAAGAGTAAGGGTTCGGTTGTGAGTGAGGACAGTCCTCAGTGTGAAGTTATGTTTGATGGTGAGCTAACTGAACAAGTGTCTGAGTTTTTAAATATTTAAGGGTATGTGTTGGATTGAGAAGGGAATGAATGTAGTAGTGTAGTAGGAAAGTTGGTGGATGGCAGGAAGGTTTGCTGGTGCAATTAAACTCGTTGGTGAATGTAAAGGGACCTAAGTCTTGAGTGCGCTAGGATCTTTACTGTAGGGTATGTTGTTTGATCCTGTGTTACTGTTATAGTACGTGAGACTAATGGTCTGGAATAAAGAAGTATAGTCTAAAGTTCATTTGTGTATCAGATGGATAATCTTAGGAGGGACATGCTAGGTGTGAGAAGAATTGATAAAATGAGGGAATGAACGTATTATAGAGTTTGGTTGTGGTGTGAAGAAAGGGGTAAATGAGAGAATAAATGAAAGTATGTTGATGGTTTGGGTCATGTGGAAAGGTGAATGATAGTCGGTTGGTAAGCGGATTTATAGTGGTGAGTGTGGTTGGGAAACCGACCGGCTGGGGACCGAAGGAAAGTGGATTTTGGTCGGTGAACGAATGTCTTGAAGGAGAGAATTGTGAGTTTGTCAGAGGCGAAGAAAAAGGTGCATGATAGGAGAAGAATGGGCGGGGTTATGTATGGGGGCATGGTTGTGGCCCACCTGGCCAAGGGATGAAGCCTACATTGACGATATGCCATAAGTGAGGGTCCGTCGCGGTTCCCTGAAGGCTCTAGGGTGGATTTTATGTCTGTGACGAGTTCTCACTAATTAATGGTACAGAGGGGGCAGTAAGGCTGGGCTTTCTTTTCAACATTTGTCATATTCTCCTACTGCTTTTCTTTTCCGATGCTTGTAGCGCACCTAACTCCCAATCTTGGAAAAAATGGGTAGATAAGAAAGAAGAAAGATATATATTATACTATATATATATATAGTATACTAAGTATATATAGTTATATATATATTAGTATAATATATATAATATATATATATATATATATCTATATATATATATTTATATACACGCCAGAAGTCGTTACTTATATAATAATATATTATATATATATATATATATAAGTATAATATATATATATATATATATATATATATGATTAAAGTAAAATATAGAGTTTACATTTAATGAAAAAGCGGTATTTTATCAAGCTTTGGATGTTTTTTGTACATTTCCATTGAAGATGTTAAAAAAGTTTGTTGTGATATCATTTCTTTTAGATTATTCATTATTTTTATTCCTTCATTATATCTTCTCATTTATTCCTTATTGATCCTTTTTATGTTGCTATCTTTATCTTTTGTCCTCAAGGTTAATGATGTAATAAACTTTTTAAAATTCTATTATTTTCATATTATTAATCTTATTACTATTATTTATTCTTTTATTATGTCCTTCTTTCAACCTAAACAATTACTTTTTAAATTATATTGATCAAAATTTTAACCTATGATTTAAGCTAATTTTATCAATCGAATTTTTTCTGGAAATCGAGAAGATAGTGATTAAAAAGAATTTATCAATATAGTTATATATATATATATATATTATATTATATATATATATACTATATTATTATATATATATAATATATATATATTATTATTATATATAATATATAATAATAGTATATATATATATATATATATATATATATATACGGATATATATAATATCACAATTATACATTCACTACAATGTATATACCACTTTTTTAGTTATTTGCAAAATTAAAGTTAAATATTTCTGAAGCTAATAAATGAATTATGTATGAACCTAAATATTCTGATTTTTAAGAAAAAGAATGTTCAACTTCTTATAGAAAAATCCGGCTAGAGGCTGGATATTGAAAATTAAATGTGGATGGAGCTTTTTGAAATGGCAGAAAATCCAGCCATAGCCAGATACTGTTACATCACTCACTACCCAGCACTTATACCCTTTTATTTATTGTTCAACCATAGTTTTAGAACATAAGAAAAACAGAGATAGTAAAAAGTCATATGAACTTATTAAAGACTGCCCCATCCCAGCCCTTGATTCATGCATATTAAGTTAAATGAGAATACCACATAAATAACATTTACAATGCTCCACCACAGCCACGAAGTTTAAGGCATAATAATTTTTTCTTCAAACGGCAACTACTACACAATAATGCAAGGCCTGGACAAAAACAAATATATAACTAAAATAACAGCAATGCATATTAATTATATAAAATCCAAATCATTCATATATCTTTCCAACCTATTTTTAAAAGTTGCAAGTGAATCACTGGCTATTACATCCTAAGGCAAACCATTATACTTAAAAAGAGATAATTTTGGTGTATATTCCCTTCCAAATATAAGACAACTATACATTTATTAATCTGCTGACTAAATGTTGGATGAAGTTTTTAGGATATACTCAAAATGAATATTATAAAAAGAATAATAATAAAAAAAAATTCTGGAAGGCATTATTTTACCCGATTTATTGAGTTTGAAAAAAAAAAAACGCAAGTTATATGTGGTTGCATTTTCCTTTTACATTGCCTTGATATTTTGGTGTTACTATCTGTCCCATTCATTTTAAAATAGAAAAAAACTTTTTATGAGAAATTATGGAAGTTTTGTTATAATTGTACATCAACATTTGCGCTACGTAAGTTTAAGAACATATTTGGATTAAGTGAAGAAAGTACTTTACTATTTTAAAGTGTTTTTTTTATTGTTTTATGCCTTGAATTAAAGATCATTAGAGATATCTCTTCAATTCACACATTTTGATTTAGAAGATTGTTTCTTCTTTCAGGAGGATCGTAAAATCTTGATCTTATATGGTAGTGAAACTGGAACTGCAGAGGAAGCAGCTGAAAGAATTAGGAGTGAGTTGTTTCGTTTCTATTTCAAGCCCATCATGAAACCCATGAATGATTGCTCATTGCAGGAACTTACTGAAGAAAAATTGGTAGTATTTGTGACTGCAACAACAGGGCAAGGTGATGATCCGACAAATATGAAGACTTTCTTTCAAACTCTATGGAATAAAAGGTCAGATAAGAATCTTTTGAAAGATATGTATTATGGAGTTCTTGGTCTGGGAGACTCTTCATATCACAAATTTAATTTTGCCGCGAAACGTTTAAATAAACTTATTCAATTATTAGGAGGTAAATCTTTTATTAATATTGGATTAGCTGATGATCAGCATGATTTAGGATCGGATTTTGTTATTGATAAATGGGTAAAGGAATTATTGGAAATGCTTTTAAATTTGTATCCTCTTCCAAAGGATTTGAATCCAATTCCAAAATTTATTCCTGAGCCTCCAAAATATCGTATTTTTTTTGTCGATTCAGAATCTTTAGATGATGTTCATACTAATGTAGGAGGTTATTTAGATCCTTCAGATACTTTTTCCAAAACAAGCGAAGTAGAAATGAAAATGTCATGCATTACAAAAAATTTAAGAAAAACTTCTATCGATCATTTTCAGGATGTTAGGTTAATTGAATTTGATGTTAGTTCTTTATCATATTCTCACAACCCAGGAGATGTTTTGACAATCCAGCCTCAGAATCTGGATGAATATGTTGAAGAATTTATTGAGTGTTTAGGTCTACAAAGGAATAAAAAAATTTATATATCCCCTTACATTAGTAATTTTAAACCACCTCCTTATCTTCCACAGCCATGCACAGTTGAACAGTGTGTTAAATCTTATTTTGATATACAGAGTGTACCAAAACGACATTTTTTTGAGTTATTATCCCGCTTTACAACTGATGAAACTGAAAAAGAAAAATTCCTTGAATTTGCATCACCAGAAGGACAAGAAGAGATGTATAATTATTGCACCCGTCCCAAACGATCAATTCTGGAAGTTCTTGCAGATTTCCCATTCACAAAAAATAATATTCCTTTTAATTATTTATTTAACTTAATTCCTCAAATCAAACCAAGAGACTATTCCATTGCGTCATCGTGCAAAGCGATTCCAGGCAGAGTTCAAATATTGATGGCTGTTGTTAATTACAGGACTATCCTTAAGCGTTCTCGCCTAGGTTTGTGCAGCAATTGGCTGTCAAGGATGGAAATAGGCTCAAATGTTTATATTAGAATTAAAAAAGGAACATTATTATTTCCTGATCCAAAGATTGAATGTCCGCCAGTGGTTATGATAGCTCCCGGAACAGGATGTGCTCCTTTTAGATCATACATTCAAGAACGTATCGTATTTAACAGCTCCGATAACTTGGTATTAATATTTGGTTGTAGAGGAAAGGAAAAAGATTTCTTTTTCAAAGAAGAATGGGAAGATTTATCAGAGAAGAAAAAATTGAAATTGTTTTGTGCTTTCTCAAGAGATCAGGAAGATAAGATATACATTCAACATGTTATGAAAGATAACTATAGGGAATTATGGAATTACATTGGTAATCCTAATTGCAAAATATATTATGCAGGAAATGCGAAGCGGATACCCATTGATGTGTATGAGGCTCTTCAGTATATATGTGAAAAATCTCTTAACATATCTGCTAAAGAAGCTGAGACCTATATGAAAAGAAGCGTGGAAAAGCGTTATCAAACAGAAAGCTGGGCTTAATAATAATAATGAATAATAATATAATATAATAATAATAATTAATAATAATATAATAATAATAACATAATTAATATTAAATATAATAAAATAAAAAAATAAAAAATATATATAAAATAATAAAATATATATATATATTATATATATATATATATATATATATATATATATATATATATATATATATATATATATATATATATATATATATATATATATTATATTATATATATATATATATATATATATATATATATATATATAGTATATATATATATATATAATATATATATATATATATATATATATATATATATATATTATATATATAATATATTTAAGGGAGCGCCGCTAGTAAATCGTTGAATGTGAACAAGTTGATCCTGAACAAATCTGGGGGCAAAATGAAGGAGCAATTGTTTTAGTAGTGCAAGGAAGTGTGTGGAATGTGCTAAAGTAGGAGTAAGAAATGGTTAACAGCGAAATGGTGGAATGAAGGAGGTGATGAAAGCCGGTTAAAGTAAAAAAGAAGCCGTGGTTGAATGTACTAAAATGCAATGATGAAGTTTTCAAAAGAAAGAAAATGCTTGGAATTATATAAGGAGGAAAAAAGTAAAACTAAAAGGTTATATACGTAGGAGAAAAAGAGGTAAATGAACAGTTTGGAAGGAGGATGAATGAGGACATACAAGGAAATAGGAAGCTCTTCTGGAAGGAAGCGCGAAAGGTTAAGAATGAGAATAAGGGGAATCTGCTTAGAATAATGAATAGGGATGGTGCTTTTGTAACTGATGAAATGGATGTGAGGGGAGTGTGGAAAGAACACTTCGAAAATTTCGTTCAAGATTTATCTTTCGAAAACTTTGATATTGTAGATAGTAATGAGATGGGTCTATATGAGGCTGGACTGGGTTTTATGTTAGGTTTTAGTATGGGGATTATGTGTGCGTGTTTCCAGAAATGTGGGATTGAGTTGGTTTGCCAAGCTATATTAAATATTTGTGTTAGTACTGCTATGGCTTTTGGTGCAAGGTGTTTAAGGTGTATGTTGAAGATTTTGTCAGGGCCTTGTGTGAGTTTTTGAGGTTTTTGATGGTGTTGAGTACCTCTAGCGGAGTGAATGGGGAAGGACTTCTTTGTTAAAAAGTTAAGGTTGTTAGTCTATTGGAGGGTGTTGCGGGATTGTGACTAATTTTAGAGTAGTGTGACATTATAAGATTGCATTGATTTTTAGGGCTAAGGATTCTATTGTTTTGTTTACAGATGGTTTCGTGGGTTGGTGGGGGTTGTGTATGTTAAGTGTGGATTTTTTTTTATTGTTTTGTGTAGTTTTGTTGAGTTGGTTTTATAGTTTAGAGTTTGAGTGTATTGTTGCCAATTTTTGTTCTGTTTCGGGTCTATAATTTGGTATTGGTATTAATTTGGTTGTTTATTTTGTCAGAGAGAGTTTCTCTGTTTTTTATCATGGTACCTTTTTCTGGTGAAAAGTTGGGATTGATGTGTTTGTGGTAACCTTGGGGGATGTATTTTTTTGGATGCTTTTAATATGGTTTTCTTGAGATGTTGTTTGACTTTCTTGAGAGATGTGAAGTTAGTTGTTTGGAAGGATTGTAATTCAAGTTCTATGAAATCAGTGAATCAATGAACATCAGTGAACGCTTGCCAGTTTGCTTTCTTGTAATTAATTTAAGTTCTTTTATAGGATGTGTGA